>JAPWLS010000678.1:0-22609 GCA_028551675.1 Tineola bisselliella
GTGCATATAAATTAGTTGCTTTTGATTTTTTACAATTTTCATATCCACTATCACAGGAATTTATCATTGAGAGTAGACCTACTCTCCGGCAGAGATTCATGAGTTGTGGTATCAACAAAGAAGCTGTTGAAGTTATGATGAATTAAATATTCAGGTAACACGTGAAAAACTAGCTCAACTGCTGTGAGTATATTAACATTGATCCTATTACTGCAAACATTACAGTTATTATAAATTACCTAACACAAAGTTTCATGAAAGAATGTCATATAGAGCCATGAATTCAATTAGACATGACTTGTCATCGGTGTTAGGTCCGCATGTGGATAAGGATCATAGCATTAAAAGGTTATTTAGGGGATTCTATATATTAGGACCTACTAAGCCTAGGTTTCATTATAACTGGGATATAATAATGATATATATTTTAAATTTTAAATATCATATACATAATAATTTATAGACAGAGTCGTTAGCAAACATATATTGTCATCTTGTATTCAAATGAAATATGAATTATATCTGAATTTATTAGTGTCAGGGCGTTGTACTCATGGGCGTAGCCATGGTGGCAAGCGCCCCACCCTGGCTCTGACCTGTAAGATACCTAATCAAACCTAAAAAACTTAATTATCTAGGTACTAACTACAATACTTAATATCCGTAAGAAAGTTCACACTCGACAGTCGTCAGTCAACACAAAAAAATACAGATACTGATTGCTATAGGATGTGGGTGTAACTTTTTTGTATGAAAAAATTAACTGGGGTAAGACCGCGGGTATAATTTGCTAGCTACATATTATTTTTGACTGCTGCCCCACCCTGAGCCCATGGCTGGCTACGCCCATGGTTGTACCTGTGTTAATTTCGCAAAAACAGTATCATGTTCCATTTCTTAGAACTTGAAATGTATACATTAGGGTATAATAGTTTTTAAGCGACAAGAAATAAACAAAATTTATAACACGCGATAGACGAATAATGTTCTAGAAATAGTTTCTGTTGCGTGTCATGACTGTAATGGTATATATTGCAACATATAGATTGCATATATATTTGAATAGGGCATTGAACTGTCTTTTAAATTTTATTTCTAGGAAACCTAATTTAATGAACACTCGTATAAGAGAAGGCACCATTAAACAATTCTAATAAGTCAATATCATAAAGTACTTCATAATACTAGCTAATCAGTCATATGTCTCAGACTACAACAAACAAGCACAGTATAGTTCTCGAGATTGTTCGCATAGGTTTTTACTTAAATCATCAGTTGATCATCGGTTGTCGTTATCTCATGTCCACTACATGAGATATACTAATTAAATATTTTTGATCGATGCCCATTTGTTTATTTTATATAACGTACATCAATAAAGCAATATAAAGTTCTTAAACATTACATACTAATTTCCCGTCCAAAGTCCATTATTTCCATCATCTCTACCACCCTGAATTCTCAATGTGACCAATTATTTAGGGTCAATGAAATATGTATGACAGAGGGTCCTATGAATAATTTTGGTTTCATTAAATTACATGTGGGTAAACAATATCCTGTTTTATTAAGCAATTTATTATTATTAAAACTTTCATCCCTAATCTAAAGATCTATGTACATGACGAAAGTTATTAGAATATAAATTAAATTAAAAACAAATGAATATGCACAACAAGAGGTGTTTAAAAACAAAATTATTTAACCAGCTTGACCGCTGCGGGTCTGAGCGAAGCTGATATCATTAGATGGATTGCATTACACCAAAAAACTCACAGGTATCTTTATCATTGTTGTTTTATTTATTGTTTTGCCACCAAATAACCTACTTACGACGATGTGTACAATTAACACATTAAAGAAAAATTTAGATTTTTAGAATTAATTTAATTAGACTTAAAAAAGTTTATTTAAACTCTTAAAACTACAAGAAATATTTAAAAAAAGAACTAACAGCCGAGATATATCGTAGTACTACGACTGCCGCCTTTAATGCGATAATAAGACCTTATAAGTTCGAATAGAGTCTAACTGTACTGCGGTTTATACAAAAGAAAGTGATATTAGATTAGACGCATATCTAATTTAAAAAATGTTTTAATAGTAAGTCTATTATAATGTATTATAATCCGTTTACGAAATTAGCGATTGTGAGCAATGAAATGACAAAATTAAATTAGGCCTAGAAAAGATGATAAATCACAAGGTATCACGAATGTTGATACCTTGTTTGGTCTCAATCTCAGCAGGTCACCAACAAGCAATTATATAACTTAGTAAGTATCGTTTGCGCTTTTATCGTAAAGATGATTTATTAGGGCCTCTGTCAGAAAATAATAAAGGGCGCTCGCATACAACCGTCTCGTATGTGTTGGACCAACAACCGTATACAGAGCGGGTAAGTAGGTATAAAGTGTTAATGTTTTTTTATATTTATATTAATGGTTATAACACACTTACGAGTTTTGCGTGACGTGTGCGTACTATGACATCCCGACTAATATAAATGTGAATGTGAGTTTGTTTGTTACGTTTTCACGCAACAACTACTCAATCGATCATCATGAAACTTTGTACACATATTTATGGAGGTACTAGAAGTAACATAGGATACTTTTTATTAAAAAACAAATTAATTTTTACTATAGTTTCAGATGGTTGGATATTTTCTATATTTATTTTTATTTGTGGTTAGATGCCACTTTATTATTTTTGATCTTACTGATACTTATTTAATGACTTAAATGCGAGCGAAGCCGCGAGTAAAAGCTAGTTAGACTAGAGTCTGTGAGAACTTTTTAATATTGTTTTGTATTCACTGTTACCCGATTATAAACAGGTTAAGGTAAAGATTAAAAGTATAAATAGAGCATATTTCGGATCTGGGTGGTTTATGGTTGAGTTGTCCACTTCTTGAGGAACTTGTTTGGAAGCAGAAGTGTATGTGTTTTATTATTAACTCTCAAGTATTTTACAGATACTCCCTTTTTCTTCAGCGAAGTTACACTTTACTTTCACATTACATGCATTGTTTCTTAATATAAGTTGTATGCCTGATGCATATTGTAATATATATTCTATCATATTGCGGCGAATCTTCCAAGAATTTACTAAAAGATTGATTGACATTTTAGCAGCGCTCAGGGTCGCCCGTTGCCGTGTCACTTTTGTGAAAAGAAATATGTTATAAATTGTGAAAGCGTTCGGATAAATCTTGAATAATTTAATATAATAATAATACCTTTGTTGCTATCTTATTTTTATTAATATTGACCAAAATCACCATTGTTTACTGACAATTTGCTTCTATATTGTATTCCTTGAACGGATTGCACTGATAATAATTTATTTTCATTACCTACATGTACCATATCGCACTACTACTACACTACTCTAACCACTTAAATGCGGACTAACCAACTTGAACGGTAAAACTGAAACTGCTATCAGTCCGTACTTTATCGTGTGTTAATACATTATGAACATAAAATTAACTCATTTGAAAACTTAGTAAAATATGAGGACAATGACTTTAGTATGTTAATAATTCAAACAAAAACTTTGACAACTAATTGGGTATTTTGTCAATTCATTAGTGCAAGTTCGTTAAAATATTCATAATAAAGAATCTTTTGTAGTTAAAGTTTGATGTACTTAAGGATTATTTATTGAAGTTTTCATAAGGTTCTTAATTATAAACTCTTTTTTTTTTAAGTTTGACAAAAGTAGGCGTTATTCTCGTTTGCGTCGCAGTCTTTTTTTTTGTTTTAAACAACGTATGTATATATATTAAAGAAGTATAATTTAGTCAATAAACAAATAATATTATTTATTATTTTATAATTTAAAGCGACAGTCATATTTCTATTGGCATTATTTGTAATCTAGTACAGCCATTCTCAAAGTGTGTTCCGCGGAACTCTAGGGCTAAAATACTGCAAAAATACCTACCAAAGGGAGATTATAAAGTCACATCTAAATATTCCAACTAAATATTACGTAATATTACATTGCAATATTATTTATTATTCATAAATACATATAAATCAGTTTTTTATAATTATATTAAGCCTTTTTCCTTCGCTAAAAAAGTTTGAGAACCGCTGATCTAGTATATACAAAATAACACGATTTTAGACTTCACTATAACCTAAAAATAGTAGCCTCTATATGACCCCATATATTGGTTTGTTATAATTATATATGGGTACTTAGTTATCTAAAATCAATGAGAGAGAACCCTCGCAGTTTCGTCAAATTTAAGTATTTTAATATAAATGGTTGTTGCTAATGAAGGTTCCTTCTAATAAATCTTTGTTGCTCATTAGGCGTTCTTCGGAATCTGCAGACTGGGGGCCTACTCTGAAACTATGTTCTCTCGCTGTAACAAACTTTTAGTGTATTTTCCCAAAACATCCTTAGGTTGTCTAACATAAATATATAAAGTACAAATTATTGTGTAAAAGAACTGCACGACTATTTTGTTGACATTTTTATCTTCGTGAATGTAACATATGTAGTTACGCTTGACGTTTTGATAAAGCAAGATCGTACTCGGTTCTTAAAGTTTGGATAGTGAATTGTGTCTCATTGTTTATTTATATTCTTTACGTAGCAACGCAACTATCTATCAAACTATCTGTCATAATGTTTTATAGTAGACTGAGGAGTGTGCTAAGCTCAATTTCAAAAATAATAAATATACACGGATCCGATTTCGTGAGCTCTAAGTAGGCCCGCTGCTACGACTAATGGGCCATCGTTAGAAAAAGGTCCGTAGTTCGATGACATTTTAATACATTTTGAATGTTTGAAGGGGGTGATAAAAAGCCGTTGAGAAGATGGTGGGATTGATGGTGCTAATGACTATTATAGAAATAGGACGCTCCTTATTTTTAGCTTAGGAGAAAGAAATGTACCCAATAAGAATAATTTTGTTTCTGAATATTTAATTTACACATTTTTTTAATTTGTTACATTTCTATATTTAGATTGTTAATAAATTACAGATGAACAGTGGGCTTATCACGAATTTTAGTCTGGCTTTCGAAGCAATTTGTATGGAAATTTGAGCAGCGCTACCGCGTGCGAATTTGGAACTACAATATTTTAGATACTTTTTGTTAATTTTCGAACGTCTCGATCTTTCGTTCATTTGATAGATTGCTGGTGCTCGTTAGTCGTTAGTAAAAATTCATGATCCCGATTGCTAACGGATCCGTTTTACTTGTGACAGCTCGATTCGAAAGCCATACTAAATTCGTGACAAGCCCACAGGTAAGGTTTGTGAACGTTTATTAGTATTTTTATAATATTGTAATGTACTGAGTGAATTTCCTCAGTTTGCCGTTAACCATTAAAGGGCTCAGACGCATTTGTTATTTTTATTTAAATATATGTATCTTACAAATGGCGACGAGTGAACCTATGCGTACAAAATAAGTAGTGGCAATATATTTTATAAGTTTCTATTGTAGCTATAGTTAATGGCAAATTCATGAAATAATACAGTAGGTACAAAGAATACAGATAGAAAGAATACAGATATGATAAGTTAAGATTTATTCACATATACAATTTTGTTAGAATACCATCGCAAGTAAGTAAAGTAAAGTCAGAAGACATACGTCTAGCTAAATATATGAAGTAAGCTATATAATAATACAGTACATTTCGTATTTTTATTCACTGTTCAAGCATATCTCACAAACTTTTTATTACACCACAAAACTTTAACACTTACTCTGCAAACGCAATAATAATGTACAATCGAGTAAATTAAACCTTTACCAGGATTATATACGTGCTTATAGCATAATTGTACACTTATATTGTTATATTTAAATTTAAAACTAGTTGATAATTATAATTAGTTACCTAGTTCTAGTGTCATTCATTTTATTTTGTTCTTTAAATACAAAATTTAAATTTCGAATTAAGTAACAAATTTGTTTAATCATGTTTAGTTGTTGTGTAGTCATTTTCCAATTTCTGTTGATACTGATAATTTCTTCGATATTACATAAAACATAAACAAGTAACTAGAAACAATAAATCTATAACGAAAGCTAGTTTATTAGTTCAGATTTTATAAATTCTGTTCATTTTTATTTTATTTTAAAATTATAATATTAAGACAATATGAATGTAGTATCTTGTACAATAAATAATACGTTATCAAAGATTGAAAAGTTAGTATAAATTTCATACGTGTCAAACATTTTCATGTCAACAACTCCAGTGAAAACCGGGAGAGCGTATGTGAGACAGTTTTATGGATTCAACAAAGTTTCCTTTTGTAAGCATTTTTCCCATAAAAAGAAACGTTTTTATGGCCAAATATTAAACATAAAACTTTTGCATATTCAAATTTGAATAATTTTCATTGACAGTGTTTCAAGTGTTATCACGACTTTTTGATTCTACAATCTTTTATCTAGTTAGGTTATTCATGGACATTTATTTTATTTACTTTGACTTCAGTCGCAATTCCATCCATGCAGATTCATATAATTCTTTCTCATTTACCATTAAAGTTTAGGATTTCAATATGTGTTTATGACTAAGCTGCACATATACCTACGTGTTGCAATGAAAAATAAAGAGAAGTAAAAAGAAACATGTTAATATCAGAAATAAAAGATTTAAAGAAAACTTTCTATCAAGATATTTTAAAAGAATTTATAAGAATATTGATAGGACATGGAAGCAGACGTTATTGACTCCTGTTGTCACAAAAAGCAACGTCAGGTGGCATGGGGGTAATCTTTTTAAAGTTCGGACGTAGCCTGTTTGGGCCTCGGGCGCCTTATGCGAGCGTGTTTTCAACGTTTTCATAGTCGACCAGAATTGAAGCGCTACACCGCTTTGAAAACTCAAAAGTTACTATTTAACATATTTGCGTTAAAGAAAATTCCTTTACACTGAAGCGAGTTATTTAAAAACATGTTTAAACACTTTTAGAAAAAATACTTTAAAATACTATTTACTCTTTTTATAGTAAACTAGCTTTTACCCGTGGCTTCGCTCGCATTTAAGTATCAGAGATCATTTCAATAGAAATGAATCAATATGATTCCAAACAGCTGAAACTATAGTCAGTTGGAGACTATAGTAAAAAAATATTTTTTTAATAAGAAGGCTGTTATTTCTAGTACCTCCAAAAATATATGTACAAAGTTTCATGATGATCGGTTAAGTAGTCGTTGTATGAAAACGTAACAAACAAACTCACATTCACATTTATAAAATTAGTAGGGATAAATGAAATTCAGCTTTGAGTTGCACCTTCTATGTTATAGTACTACTTTTAATATATAATATGAAAATTACTTCAAATAAACAACTTTTCTTTAGTCATAATAATCTAGTATGTAATCACGTCTTTGAGATTTGTCTAAAAGCAATTTGCTGAAATGAGTACCTATGCAACGTAAATATCGTAAATTTTAAATATAAATAAATTCAGTTGTTTTTTATTTCTTACAAAAATGGCTATATTTACGTTTAAAGAATACATATACACTGATACAGTAATGCCCCGCTTTACGCGAGGGATACGTTCTGGAAAAAATCGCGTTAACTGAAATTTCCGCGACCATAGAGAAGTTGATGACTACATTATGTTTATACGCACTCTTTCGCGTAATTTAATAATAAATTTGAATTTCGCGTTACAGTGAAACCGCGCATAACGGGGTCGCGTAAAGAGGGGTATTACTGTATAGGTAAAGTGATGATACCACCCGGATTAGCATACTAGACTAATAATCATCAAGTCATCAATAGTTTTTTGTAGTGTTATATTTTATGTATGTGAAGATTGCTTTTATTATTAACCAATTTGTTCATACATAGCCCATATACACACACGAAAACCAACACAGCGCTTTCATAGAAACTACAAACCAGAACAGACAGAGACCATTAGAGGCAGAATAGGGGGTTTCCGGAGTAAGTTAGTGAAGTTCTAACTACTGGGTGATAGATCAGACTCCTTTGTGTAGTTCAACAAACTTGTTACCGACAAGAATTAAGACTTTTTTAATGTGTTCTTTTGACCATGTTCATTAAGTTTTCTATGTGCTATTTTTTATATAGACATAAATTACACTTGGATATGCGTATAAAAATTCGTCATCAATATTCGACCCGACCTCTACCTTGACATCAGGTCATATAATTTGTAGCTAATTACTACATGCTTAAGTTATATTATAGTAATAAACAATAATTAAAGTACATATTGTAAAACAAATCCATTGTGCAATTTTCTACTCACCGGCTTGGAAAATTAGTTTCATAGAAAGATATGTTGATTCACTTGAAATACTTCACTTAATAACCATGTCAAGGAGATTGAAATATTTTAGTAGTATAAAGTTGTAGTAATAGCGACCTAGTAAGAAGATAGTAGAGTATAATGATAGAAAATTTAAACGATGTGTATTAGGTCCGACATAGAGATACTTAATACCGCCCAAATACTCAATTGCTTTCTTCTCTTTCACTCGTTACTTAAATGATAGAGACGAAATATAAATTCCAAATTTGTCAAATTATAATTTATCCCTATTTTTAAACTTGTCCAACCTCTTACCTACAAATAAAATCCTAAATAAATAATTTATTTTTACAATAATTGGGCATCCCTTAATTAATATAGCTTTAATGTAATGTAAAAATAAGGTAATATAGGAAATTGAATTTGTAAAAATAGAATAGTGTAAACAGATGTTTTTCTTTTTCATTACCCTGACATAAAAGATCTACAATAAATTTTATTAAAGAAAATTACTTTTTAAATGTCTTAAGGGGACGAAAATAAATGACAAATTATTTATTTATTATCTATTTTTTTGTTTTACATAAATTGTATTGTCAATATAAATCCTTAAAAATACGTATTTATTACTATAACTTTTGTATCAATAATTACAAATATAAGTAAAGTATTTATTATAAAAGATATAATTTATTTAATCTAAATAATAGGTAACATTTAAACGAATAACTTATCAACGGAGAATTAAACAATAATTTATAATATTCTCCTACTGAACCTCCCATATTTAAAAAAATCGTAACGGAAAACTATATTATCTTGGGTGTAGATTTCTCTTCAGAATCTACACTAATTGTGAATTTTTATAACCGTTCAAGATTTTTTGTTTTGATATCTCATATAGTTTTCTTTTACCAGCGTTTTGAAATATGGGAGGTTACCGTGCCCCACCTTGTATAAAAACAAATGATAAAATCTGCATTTGCTCGAACTAAAAATCATTCTCTCTCTTTCTTTTCTATTCTCTGGTACAAAAGTCAAATCATTATAACCATTTTAACGGAATTGCAAATAGGTACAAAATATAGCGAATATGTCGCGTGAGATACAAAAACAATGACGTTATCTTAATTATGTTAATGCCTTTTGTACGTAAATGAAATAATTGACAATTTATTTCAATTCAATTATTATCAACTGCAGCGGACACATACGTGCTATGCTTGTTCTGATAATTAAACAATTTATTTTAAATTTTGTAATATAACGTGTCTTTAATGTTTAATTTTATATTGAAGGTATATTTGATAAAAAGGAGGTACTTAAATTCATAATATAGGGCTAAATAAGTTGATTGTGAAATTTGTAATCAGTAGAACCCATCGTAACAATATCATCCTGTGAACGTACTTTTTGAGCATGTAACGAGTAAAATTCAATGTTCATGTGGCCATAGCTTAATAATTTTTATATATAAACTGTATAAATTAAGAATAGTTCAGAATAATTACTTGATGGCTATTAAAGAAAACAATAGAACATTATTTATGTACTATTATTTAAGTCTAATGAATTTAAACAAAAAGCATAAACAGGTGTTTATATTTACAAAACATTTCAGTGAATTAATTACAAACAATCCTTTTGGTAGTAACTGTAGCGGATATTGGCATATTATATTTATATTTATTTTCGTAAGAAAAGACGTTCTTCATTTCAGTAATATATTTTCACAATTTCATATTTGACATATCTGACATATACTTTTTTTATAATTCTTTTTTCGTGTAGTGTCACCAAAATAACCATCAATTACAGTTTTGTTGAGAGACTCAATTTCAGAATACAGTTCAACAAAGAACAGGCACCAATTAGTATCAAGCAAAACATAAGTTGAGGAACTTTTAACGAAATAAATGAAAGGCAATTACTGATGGTGCTCGATGTTTTAGTTGTTCATATTCGACCTTTAAATTTTGACCCTTTTGACAATACAAGACAATAAAGTACGCTACATATTGATACAATATTGAATAATTAGAAATCTGTTTTAAATTAAAAAATAAAATTAAAATCGATCGATTAAAAAATTTAGTTTACTATTAAAATTAAGTTAAAAACACCAAACATTCACACTTACGGTTTTTTTGTCATTAGATCTAAATTATAAACGTGTCTTTTTTATAAATAGCAAGCTTAAAACAAATAGGTTTACCGTAATTACATACATAAGACTAGCGAGATAATAATGGTTGTAAAACTATTTAAAAGTAGAATTAAAATAATAGAAAGTAAACCCGCAAAAAAATTAATTATATTAATAACCCAAGTCAACATACAAATAACTTCTAAAAGAAAGTTCACCACACATAATAAATAACCATTCTATTAGTAAATAACAGGTCAAAATTTATACATAAAACGGGTCCTATTTTCCATTGACGCTGCGACACGTAGAACCACTTCCGTTACTCAGTAAATTAACACTCGATGCAGAGATTCTGTCTGATACGGTACCTACGACTACTATATATCTCCAACACATGTATTTTATGCTAATACAACATCTATACTCACGAATTCGTTCTTTTTTTAAACTAGTTAGTTTAAACACGTGTAGAGCAAGAATTTAGTAGATTTTTTAAATTTATTTGTATAGATAATATGAATAAACAAAAAACTAATTTTAGAAAAATTATTTCTACAATTACGTGAATTAGAAAAGAAGGATTTTTAGTAATAAATTTTATTTATGAAATTGTAAGCGGATATACCCTTTGTTAAGAACTTCCTTCAGTTTAATTTCTCTTGCCTACAATTTCCGACATAAAATGATTTCAATTATGTCCCTTTCAAGTTTTAGAGCAAATTTATATAAGACGGCAAGCCTCGTTATACACTTTTAATAAAACAAATTAATTTACATTTAATTCTAATGTTATATTATTTAATAATATTTATTTTTAATTCATATAACGTACAGTATTTTATACATATTTAAAATTTTGATATTTTAGAAGAAATTTTGTAGTAATTTTAAAATAGTAACTAATAATATTAATAAAAATGCATAGGTTATATAATACAATACATATACGTCAACACCCGAACTTTTATTTATATTTGGCTTTGTCCTAATGGCTGCAAAGATTACGAAACTTAGTTATTATAACAATAACTCTGAAAATACTTACTTTTTATAGCATTTTTCCAGCTGCTTCAATGTAAACAAAATCACAACGAAATTAGGTTTCTACATCATTAACTAAATTTTAACCTTAATATTAATCAGACAAATGACTAAAATTAATTTAGTTCCTGTTCCAATTTCAAATTTCAATTACTCAAATGGGCTAGTGCATATTCTTAGAGAAATATTTATGTCACAACTTCCCAATAATTAAAATACATAATTTCTACAGTAAACGTCGTCATAGTGATCAAATATGAAACTGTGTTATAAACAGATTATTTTAGAAGAGTAATTTATATGCAAATTGCTCTTAAATGTACACGTCTATGACACTTCAATTAATAGTTTTACAATACTTAAATAAGAATCGACTTTTGTATTTATATAGGTATACTTTTGCACTGCAGAAATTTTAATATTAATTCATTAAGGCTGATGAAGTAGGTAACATCTACAGGCAAGAACTACCGCCACTTGATGAAGTCCATCCAAATATAGTAACAAGGTCGACCTTTCTTTATCTAATTAAAATATTTAAAAAACCTATCCAATCTCAAAACTTGACATTAACCATTACTTTAGCCGGAAACAATCGTATATTAATTAATCAATTATGGCGAAATAGGACAACATACATGTGACGTAATTGTACTGTACCAATATAGTATAACCCATTTTGAGCGATCATTTGCCTTGATAAATTTATCTAAGTCAATGCTTTAGTTTTGTTCAGGTAAGCTCCGAGCTAAGGTATCCTCTGAAGAAAGATAAGATAATATTCAATTAAACTAAACGATGTTGTTTTAGGTCCTTTATAGCTGATTTATACTAAAATAATATAGTAATTTATATTATGTTTATGTATTTATTATACTGTTAGCCGGAAATATGGAGACTACACGTTTAAGTACATGTATTAACCACAAATAACGGAAATATACACCGATCAGTTTGGAAGTAGTTTTCTTAGGTTGTTACCATAGCAGTTGATCACACTCTTGGACTTCGCGCAACGTCATCAGTCAGCCAACCACTTGAATGTTCACGTTATAATAAGGTAATAAGTATTTTGTTCAAATTAAGTCCTTGGATATTCGTTATACAGTCGTAGGATTAGGTTTTATTAGGATTATATAAGGTGTTGATGAAATGTGTTTTAGGAGTAGAAAGGAGACCTAAATGCATGAACCGAAAACGCTTTTCTTGGTCGTTTGAAGTAGCTAATTTAATTGTTCCTATCTCAACACATGCAAAGTTCGGTTCTGCGTTTTCTTCGATAGCCATATTAGTGATGATTTTGATATTAATTTTAATTTTGCTTGTACACGTGTGTGTACACTGTGTGGGCACTGATAGAGTGACAACAACAGAGTAGCACAGTGCGCGCGTATTTATTAGCGAGTATTTTGACAGGTCTTTGAGGGTAATAGGAAAGGATTTCTTTTAAATAAATATGTGTGCGGGTAGCGAAAAATGGCGTTAACATAGGGCTTCCTATTTAATGAAATAAAGATTATTATTTTTATTAATTTATAAAAAAATCGTCTTACTATTACGTTTATTTTAGTTAATTTGATTTCAACCAAGCCACGATCACGATGGTTAATACGACATTGAAACGAAATTTTTGAAATGAAAAATAACTCGGTCAAGGGTAGTCGCAGATGTGTGGAGATTTTATTGACAAAAACTTCTTATTACAAACTGTAAGAAATACACCAAGTTGTAGAATAAAATGAGTTAGTGACAGTCTAGATGTGAAGGCATAACCATTAGGATGGAAGGACCATAGTTCTTGTTCGTGATAATATATTTTATCAATCACACCTATCTTATGCATCCACATCGGTTGAGAGAGCTACTTACTTCTACAATTAACAAATCTGCTGACAATTGAAATAAATTGCTATGTAGTTATGGTAGGCTTACAGATGAATATGCTAGGAATTCTCAGGTGATTGTAATGTAATTCTTATATGTTTGTTGATCCTATAATTTATAATAATAATCTTTATTTTTCTCAAAGTTCTAAAACACTATCTACATATTTACTATATAAATACTTGTTTAGTATACTTATAATGAAAACATGTAAAAACATATTGTATTTAAACAATAGTCCATAAACTAGATGGGATAAATATTATAGAATAAATCATAGGTGTTATGTTTTTATTTAAAACATCAATCAATAAACAATAACGTGTAGTCTTATTCGAAATGAAATTTGTATAAAACGGATTGGTTAAGACGTCAGCCTCATACAAATAGTTTTATTAAAATTGGATAATAAAAAAAAACAAAACAAAAAAACATATAGTTCTCGTTTAAAATAGTTTCATTAACTAACCTCTTCGGTCTAAACTTAAATACCTACTACAAAATGAATGAAAATGCTCTCCTATAAAAAGAAAATGGCTGAATAAAGGTTTCCGTTGAAGCAAATAAAAATGTCTAAAAACGAGTCAAAAGACTTTTGGCCTATTTCCGCGATTAATGAAGTATTCAGTGAATGCGCCCTTCGTACCACACTAATGAATTGCTATTTACTGCCTTTGAAACCGGCTAATTTGTTCATACAAAGTTAACCATTAAGTGCTTCGTTTTGTATGAATTATGACATTGTTATCGCCTGCATGCTTTTCCTTAAATAGCAATATAACAATGACTTAAATGCGATAGAGAGGACGCACGTGATTGACTTTGTAAACAGATGAGACACACTTTTAAATATTTCAAAATAAGTAGATATTTTATAGTAGCCTGGCATATGACCATACTTCGCCTGATATTGAGCTAAAGTAAACTATGTTGGCTTGAGAAGACAATGTGCTTCGTCCAGATTGACAGAACCCACTCTTCTTGTTATCTCAGCTACTTCCAAGCAGATTTCGACGAGACTAGATCAATAGAAAGTGATGAAGACGACAAATCGAAAAAATAAAATATATTGTTTAAAAAAACTGGTTCTCAATATTTACCCTTGTTGAATTTTGTGGCATAATACCATGTGTATGGTTGGTAATGTTTGGTATGTCCGCGGTATCTAGTCTAGCAAATATAACTCAGTGCATTATAATGGTTTGGTTAACATTGACTGTTTTGATTAAATTAGCAAGCTTAGGTACCTGTCGCAATGTAAATTGATTTATTTCGTCGTAAATCATGTCCTAATAAATTTTAGTGCTACGCGCACATAACCTAGTTTAATAAGCGAATTAATACACCAGAGGATCGTAATTGGGCATGGTTAAATTATTTCAAAAACTAAATATTTTAAATGTTTTTTTTTTAAATTATATTCAATTATAAGCTACCGAATTTCTAAAATTTCTTGTACATATAAATGCCTATACCTAAGCCTGTAATTAGTTCTACAAATTAGTTTAATTAATTAATAAATATTTAACTAAAATGTTGTTTAAAGTGAAAAGGCCACAAATTGTCTCTTTACAAAATATTTTGTAGCAGCTTTCTGTTTTCAAGTAAACAAGAAGCATTTAAATACAAATCCTTGTGTAACCCTTTCAAAATAATTCATTACTTCTAAACGCAACAAAACAAAGGGACTTATTCTTGTATTTCAATTTTAATCTAAATATTTACTGTAAAAAAACACATTACATCTGAGGTGTAAGGTTAGTCAAACGCCTAACTCTTCCTATCCCTGTCTGACTAACGATTTATTAACAATGTAGACTTTTTTGTTTTCACAACACTACACACACATTATTGGAATTTAAAAGTCTCTATATGATTATATTATTTTAAACGGATATTTCGAAAGCCTTGCAGCCATAAAACATGACAAACTTAAAAAAACAAAAAACAAAATGAACGTCTAATAAATTTGCGTTGGCATTTGTTTTAAGTTTAAAAAATTAAATAACTAATATCGAAAAACGTTTAAAAACCCGAACTCGTACGTCGAGAATAGAACAGGATGTTGTAAAGACACTGAACTTAGTAAACAGAGGGTAGATACAAAAAGGGGTATTCGCCAGTTCACAATAATTGCGCCCGTGAGCGAAAAGCCCTCAAAGGAAGGCTCATAAGGCTGAGGAGAGTTGTTGACAGACTTCAGTGTTCTGTGTAGGCTGGTGACGCGGCATTCTGAAACACTGAAAAGGCACTCTTAAATGTAGTTTAAACTTTTTTTATCCATCATGGAACTAAACAGTTATGACTTACTATTTGTCATATATAAATATTATACATAGATAGGTATTAATTCTACTTAGCAATGTTACTAAAAAAAATAAAGCTCAGTAAAAAATACACGGAGGATAATCAACTGGCGTGCATGAAAAAATGGTCTGCTTATCTCAGTAGAGATAATTACTACAAAATATATATTTATAATTTTCATATACATCCCTAAATAACAATAGTAATACGTTTAAAGCTTATATAACCCGTAAATAGTTTATGTATAAAATATAAAGCATTACATTCAATGTTCTCTCAGGTATAGAGTCAGCGTTTTATCTTGATGTTCGTATGAAGTAAAATATTATGCAAGACTCATAGAAAATGCATGCGAAAGGAAACAAAGCTGGCACAAATGTTACTAGCGTCTAAAATTCATTTGTTTTTGCCAATTTACTTCACAAAATCAATTTTTTATACTTAATTGCTAAGTGATAATACGTCTCCTTAATACTACTATGCTATGCTATATACCAGCCATTCTCAAAGTGTGTTTCGCGGAACCCTAGGGCTAAAATACTGCAAAAAATACTTACCAAAGGGAGATTATAAGGTTACATCTAAATATTCCAACTAAATATTACGTAATATAACATTGCAATATGATTAGTCATAAATACATATAAATCAGTTTTTTATAATTATACTATTAAGGCTTTTTCCTTCGCCAAAAAAGTTTGAGAACCGCTGCTATATACTATGCCTTCTGATTTAGATAATAATATTAAAATTTAAGAAAAATAACAATAATACACTAAGAAAGTAAATAATAAATTATATGTACAATACAAAGAAAATTTAGCAAATTCCTGAAACAAGCGTACCATATGAGAAAAGCCCTTATAAAACTCTCATGCATATTTTTCTTTTAAGTGCTCTATCTTCTTTCCATCGCGTTGGCTTTAACTAAAATATAACCAAGATAAAGGTTTCTAGTTCAGAATTATGCATAAATATAATCCTGTGTCATGCATTTTAAATGTTTATTTGTGGTTTTACGTTCCTTTTCCAAGTTTTATGTTTAAGAAATTCGTTCTGAGGTCTTGTCTTGTAAAAATCCTATCAAATTTTGTCATTATAAAGCGTGATTTAAATTTATAATGGTTTATACTAAACAATTAATACAAGTTATTATGCATAGTTAGTTCGTGTAGATTCTTTGTATTTCAGACACCATTCAGAAAATGTTATTTTTTTCATGATGTGGAGAAGCATATTTTGAAGCTAATTACCAAAATGTTAGTTCCAATGTATGTATGGACTCGGCGATACATTGTGATTTATTCCAATTGCGTTTCAATGTAAAATATGGCAAAGAAAAAGTGCAAAAATAAGTATGAAATAACGTCTGTTTAAAAAGCCTAGATAATAAACTATACTATAATCATACTGTCCTTGTTTTACACTAAAACAAATAAGTAAGTTAGAAAGAGATAGCGATCCAGTTACATATTTTCATACACAGGTCATAGGTATAATAACAGGTAAGTTCTCAGACTATTCACGCCGAGCCACTTCTTTTACTAGCATGTCGGCTGTCGTAATTAGAAACACGTTATAAGCTGAAAATAGATCTGCACATGTATTCCCCTCAGGGTTTAAACTTTTGTTAGGTGTAGAATATGACGGGTTGAATAAAATTATATTTAAAATATTATTCAAATAATTAGTTATCTTGTACTAATTAATTATTGTATTTAAATTGAAAACATAATTTCGATAAAACTATTAAATTCATTAATAGAACATAATTTATTTAAAAAATATTGATTTATTTGTCACAATATCTCATATAATTAATTGTGTCAGGCGTTACTTTGCGGAAATCCATATTTAAGGGATTATTTTGCTTATAATTCCCGCTCCATTAGGTCGATGAAGGAAAATAACCTCCACCAACATTCAATAACTTGTCTCGACGCGTTTCGCCACTTCACGTGGCATCATCAGGATCGACCGACGGAAGCCGAAGCGACCACACGTATCCTGATGATGCCACGTGAAGTAGCGAAACGCATATATTATTGCATAGTTTTATTGTATAATAAGAGGTATCAATGCGTAATATAAAACTTTGATAGTGTGTTTAATAAAATGGCAACGACGTTGTCCTTTCAGACTGAACCCTTTTATCCTGAGGGAGCAATTATAGTTAGCATGTCTAGAGGCGGTTACTTTTTTTAATGGTTTCTGCTTCAACTAGCGACAGATTTCAGACTCCTTCAAAAGAACTTTTTTTAATGCAATCTCTATTAAAATAATTCTAAATAATCTTTGTCGATGTGACTTACATATTTTTATTTATAAATTTTAAATTTATAACTAAAAACGTTGAAATATTTTCGAGCAATGGAAAACATCAAGAATGTCAAAGAAAACACAGTTGCATGAGCGCTAATTTAATTACCATTAAAAAAAAGATATTATTCTACATTGAAACGCTGTGAAATGTTGTTACGTTAATGGTCCATAAATTATGTTTTTATAATGTTTTTTTAACACAAATTACACGTTTCCAGTACTTTTAATGAGTGAAAATTCCCGTGTTTGCCTTTTCAACTTTGTTACTAGCTTTAGTATTTATTTAAATTAGTTATATGTACCTACACTAGTTTGTCTCTATCCCTCCTACTTTTAAACGTTATAACAATATAGTTCAAACATGTTTTGTTTCTTTTTATCTTATCTTGGTTAAAATGCAATAGAAAGAGACAAAAATGCCACACCACAATGTCCAACACAGAGTCCAATATATGTACATATTTATTAGTTACAACAAAATGTTCGTATACGTTATAAAGTTACATAGCAGGCGTAAAATAAACAAACGCCTCATTTGTACTGTGGTTGTGAGCACATGACACAGTCTAACGAAGTCAAAACCACAGGTCGAAAGTTAGAATATCTTGGTTAAGTTTACAAATTTGTATAAGAGCCTTACTTTCGCGCATATTTTGTGAACTACATTGTAAATTTAATATTTAACTTTAAGTTTATTTACTTGAACGACTGTACTTTTTTTCAGGACTCGACACTGCTGAAAGTAACTAAAATATTTTATTTATTGTACAGGTACAGGCGCCTCTTTATTTTTTCATCTATTTTTCTTGGTAGTCGGCTTAAGTTGAGGCTTGATTTTACAGAACACAGTCCTCTTTTTATACTTTTCCTACTTTAAGGGTTCTATAGATTATCGCATATATATAAATTATCTCAAAAAATTGTCTATTATAAAAACTTAAATCTAACAAACATCCTTAATTAACGTAGCTTAAAATCCGTTACGAAGATACAGTACAAAAATATATTTGCAACGAAATCCTAGTACGAAACGTTATATGTTTTTTTTGGTATGAAGAAATACCACATAAAAACCATGTACGCTACTGCACTGGTGCTCGGCCCGCGAAATTGCTTACGACCAGATTGCAGATATAAAAATTTTTAGAATTGGTTTTATTTCGACTCTATAAATACAATTAATTAATAAAACTTTTAAATGTAGGTATATAAAAAAAAGAAAATTGCAACTAATTTATTTAATTTAAGTAGTTTAAAATATTATACTTTATGTGACTTACACTTGAAATATGTATTATTTTAAATTCTTATAAGACGAAAATTCTAATATATAATCATAAATTAATTATCAAAATAAACCTAAATTAAATACCATATATCTCACATAAAACAGCGCTATATTTTCCATTCGTATTGGTCGAAAAAGTTTACTAGCATCTACCTACGTAAAAAGTGACATTTGTGGTCTGTTCGAAACTCGCTTATATTTCAAAACTTGATAGCTTTTAAACGAGCGAACTACGAAAATATCGAAAGTTTAGTATCAGTTACTTAATACAATATTCGCATGTAACAGAAACATTGTATTGCTCGAATCTACAAGATTTCTTCGTCCACCTGTTGTTGTCATCCATATTTATTTATATTACAATTAATACAAGAATAATATTATTTGTAAGTTTATGACTATTAAAATATGAATATAAAACATTTACTCATTCAGAAAAATAAACTAGAGAAAAATATAAACAAATTTAAAATGAGTATCTGCTTATAACCGTATATTTTTATGTCATAAACACTACATGTCCAATTCTCTATAAAGAAATAAATATACCTCGTACTTAATATAACATATATACAAGGACAACAGAAACAAATTAAAACACAGACCAAAATTCTGTTATAATACAATATACAATTAAATTATCACCGAACGCTTTAAATAATTTTCAATAGCACTTCGCACTGTGCGAACGCGTTCCACGCAAGTTGGTATAAAACCAAAATATCGTAAGTGAAGTGCGGGGAGAGAAAAACAGGCGCCTCGAAACGGATAGAGAACGATTAATGGGTGAAAGTTTTTGCGCCGAACGAACCTCTGTTTTTATGAGAAATTCGTGTTTATGTTATAATTATTACTTTATTTTCCGTGTTGTTTTAATTTATGATTTACAAGATTTATTTCATGTTTATTCTTCATCGTTGCTATTTGATATAATAGTAGATTAGTATATCCTGACTATTATACATGCCATATACATTATGTAAAATATGTGATACTATATTTTACTAACCATATTTATGAAATGAAATGAATTGTTTATATCGAGTTGCGTCATTGCGTCTTGCTCAAAGTATATAAAGCCACGAATCCTTAGAAATTGTATCATCATTGGACCTTGGACAACCTCGACAAGGCGTTAGATCGGCACCTTGTCAATACCGACTTACTATGTAGCCATGGACTCCCATATGGCAATTAAATGAATTTGAATATATATTTTTTGTTAATTTGAAACAATTGATACTCTTATAAATTGTGCTAATATATAAAAGTACTACGTCGTATTTTTTTATTATTCCGAAAAACAATTGCTAAAAACATACTTTGTTAGTATAAATTGTTGCACCTAATGAAAGATGTCTTTCAAACGGGTTTGTATACAAAAACGATATAAATATAGGTATACCAATTAAGTATAAATAAATGTTTGTTTCGGGTAGTCCAACTACCTACAATACTAACTACTTCATCTCGAGGCGACGGAATAACCAAGCAAAGTCAAATGAATTTATGAATTCGAATAAATAAAACACTTGAATCATACGGATAATTTTATAGCAAAATTAATTTCTTTTTTCATAGAATATAAATAATATAACAAACGGTAAATATCCTCCTTTCGTTCAATTTTTAGGAACAATTTTTTTCTTTACAAGTATTACGTAACTAATAAAATAAAGGTTAAAATGCCTTTATAATATAAAACTCAAGTTTACTAATTTCTTCTGAAACATCTTTTGTTTTGGATTGTCAAAATTGTCATAAAAAGGCAATTTATTACATTTAAGACTTATTCTAATTTTGTTTCATTATTTAATTTATTCATTGCTTCTTTGTTCTATATATTATACCGGTAGTTAACAATTTTATTTTATTAGATTCTATTGGGATTTTTTTAGGGTTGATCCGAGAACGTGTATGATATTTTCAGTCCACCTATCGCTCTATCAAAATTCTAAATCAAATTTTAAACTTCCCGGTAGAAGAAAGAAATGTTAGATGCAATGAAAACAAAAAAATATATGTCTATAGTTTTTTTCTTGTAATCCAAAACTATCTGCTAGATTTGTTAAGTACTACTATCACAAATATATGTCTGCAGATTTAAGCCGGCATAGCGCACACGACTCGTATCTTCAGATTTATATGTAGATCAGGTTAATGGAGCCTTTATGCCCGCCTATTTCCAAGCTGCTTCCGAAATACGATTTACTTAAATAGTAGACTAATATATCTGTTTAACAACAGAAAATGGCCTAGAAGTGTATGTATATGTATACAATAGTAATCTGGAAACGGTAAATGATATTTACAGTAAAATCAAATCTCAAATTAATAAATACGGGAATCTCAAAAGTAAACCTCGTACGGATACAACGGCACCCGTTGTTGTGCCAAAGGTGGAACTACCGCCGCTTAAAATCCCAGTATTCAACGGGGAAATAAATAACTGGAATATATTTTATGAAAACTTTAAAACTCTAATACACGAAAATCCCAACCTCTTAGACTCGCAGAAAACACAGTATTTGGTCGGTCATCTGTCACAAAGGGCATTGTCCGTTGTTTCAGGCATAACACCCAACGGTGACAATTACAAATTAATATGGGCAACTCTATTGTCTAAATATCAAGACAAAAGACAAATCGCCTCTAACTACCTCGAACAAATATTACAGTTCAAACCGTTTTCACAGGCTTCATGTGCCGCGTTGGACACATTTATAGAGCGCTTCTGTTCAGCGGTTGCAACACTGAAGCATCTAACGTTTGACAAATTACATGAATTTGTGATGAATCACTCGAAAATGTTATCGCGTAGCAATTTATATAAAAAACCCGTAAACAATACCGCTAAACCCGCTCCCTCAAATATTCATAAAAATAAATATATAGCGCAATCATTAGTAGTAAATAACTCGAAAAATAATTCTCCTAATAAACACAATAATAACACAAATAATTGCCCAATTTGCAATGGACCTCGTCACCCACTATTTAAATGTAATGCTTTTATGCAAATGAATAATATTGATAGGTTTAATACCGCTAGAAAATTACAATATTGCACAAATTGCTTAGGTTATCACAAAACAAGCAATTGTCAATCTGAAAGTAGTTGTTTCACATGCCACAGAAAACATCACACTGCTATTCATTTAGACAACAAAATTCAGAACGCTGTAACTCGTTTAAAACCGGTTTCCGAACCTGAAAACGTAAGACGCCCCGCGGATGATAACGACACAAGTTCAAACTTGGTCTCTTCAAATATCGACCTTAGTGACGCTACGCATAAGGACTGTTATCCCTCAATCGCTGTGTTACCAACTGC
>JAPWLS010002460.1:0-12341 GCA_028551675.1 Tineola bisselliella
TTTGGCGGTCATACGTGCAGTCAGATTTTCAATTGTTTTTTAAGATATATTTCATTTTATTTTAGGTTTACAGAATTCGATGTCCATGCCTAATTTTGGCGGTCATACGTGCAGTCAGATTTTCAATTGTTTTTTAAGATATATTTCATTTTATTTTAGGTTTACATAATTCGATGTCCATGCCTAATTTTGGCGGTCATACGTGCAGTCAGATTTTCAATTGTTTTTTAAGATATATTTCATTTTATTTTAGGTTTACAGAATTCGATGTCCATGCCTAATTTTGGCGGTCATACGTGCAGTCAGATTTTCAATTGTTTTTTAAGATATATTTAATTTTATTTTAGGTTTACATAATTCGATGTCTATGCCTAATTTTGGCGGTCATACGTGCAGTCAGATTTTCAATTGTTTAAGATATATTTAATTTTATTTTAGGTTTACATAATTCGATGTCCATGCCTAATTTTGGCGGTCATACGTGCAGTCAGATTTTCAATTGATTTTTTTTAAGATATATTTAATTTTATTTTAGGTTTACAGAATTCGATGTCTATGCCTAATTTTGGCGGTCATACGTGCAGTCAGATTTTCAATTGTTTTTTAAGATATATTTAATTTTATTTTAGGTTTACAGAATTCGATGTCTATGCCTAATTTTGGCGGTCATACGTGCAGTCAGATTTTCAATTGTTTTTTAAGATATATTTCATTTTATTTTAGGTTTACATAATTCGATGTCCATGCCTAATTTTGGCGGTCATACGTGCAGTCAGATTTTCAATTGTTTTTTAAGATATATTTCATTTTATTTTAGGTTTACATAATTCGATGTCCATGCCTAATTTTGGCGGTCATACGTGCAGTCAGATTTTCAATTGTTTTTTAAGATATATTTCATTTATTTTAGGTTTACATAATTCGATGTCTATGCCTAATTTTGGCGGTCATACGTGCAGTCAGATTTTCAATTGTTTTTTAAGATATATTTCATTTTATTTTAGGTTTACAGAATTCGATGTCTATGCCTAATTTTGGCGGTCATACGTGCAGTCAGATTTTCAATTGTTTTTTAAGATATATTTCATTTTATTTTAGGTTTACATAATTCGATGTCTATGCCTAATTTTGGCGGTCATACGTGCAGTCAGATTTTCAATTGTTTTTTAAGATATATTTCATTTTATTTTAGGTTTACATAATTCGATGTCTATGCCTAATTTTGGCGGTCATACGTGCAGTCAGATTTTCAATTGTTTTTTAAGATATATTTCATTTTATTTTAGGTTTACATAATTCGATGTCTATGCCTAATTTTGGCGGTCATACGTGCAGTCAGATTTTCAATTGTTTTTTAAGATATATTTAATTTTATTTTAGGTTTACATAATTCGATGTCTATGCCTAATTTTGGCGGTCATACGTGCAGTCAGATTTTCAATTGTTTTTTAAGATATATTTAATTTTATTTTAGGTTTACATAATTCGATGTCTATGCCTAATTTTGGCGGTCATACGTGCAGTCAGATTTTCAATTGTTTTTTAAGATATATTTCATTTTATTTTAGGTTTACATAATTCGATGTCCATGCCTAATTTTGGCGGTCATACGTGCAGTCAGATTTTCAATTGTTTTTTAAGATATATTTCATTTTATTTTAAGTTAACACAATTCGATGTCCATGCCTAATTTTGGCGGTCATACGTGCAGTCAGATTTTCAATTGTTTTTTAAGATATATTTCATTTTATTTTAGGTTTACATAATTCGATGTCTATGCCTAATTTTGGCGGTCATACGTGCAGTCAGATTTTCAATTGTTTTTTAAGATATATTTCATTTTATTTTAGGTTTACATAATTCGATGTCCATGCCTAATTTTGGCGGTCATACGTGCAGTCAGATTTTCAATTGTTTTTTAAGATATATTTCATTTTATTTTAAGTTAACACAATTCGATGTCCATGCCTAATTTTGGCGGTCATACGTGCAGTCAGATTTTCAATTGTTTTTTAAGATATATTTAATTTTATTTTAGGTTTACATAATTCGATGTCTATGCCTAATTTTGGCGGTCATACGTGCAGTCAGATTTTCAATTGTTTTTTAAGATATATTTAATTTTATTTTGCTACAAACTAGAAATTTGACGGAGAGGTAGTTAGTAGATTTTGCAACAGGGGTGTGGAAGGCATTTTCTGTTGACTGAAATATGAAACATCATTAAACTTCACAGTACTTTATATCTTCATTATTACGCAGACGTAGTCGCGGGCAACTGCTAGTAATTATATAAAACACTTAAATCTTCATCTTTCATGGTTTCTTTTCTTAAACTACTAAATTTGTGCCTCTCAAACAACGTACTTGTTTTTGGCGTGAAATAAGCCTTAAATATTTTTTTTAAATCATCATAAGCCACAGAATCCAAACAAATATTAAATGATTCAAATTTTTTTAGACACTGAATCTAAGTAATGCAACAATAGCGCAACTTTTCTTTGGTTGTCCTCTTTTTTTAGTTCTGTGGCAAATAAATCTGAAATTGTGTCTTTCAGCTCTTCCTCGCTTTTGGTAGATCAGAAGCATTAGTGTTTAAAGAAGGCAGAGAACAAAGAGCCGTGCTTGCTCCGGTATTGGCGGACTGCGATGACGACGGCAGCATTTTTTAAAAATCCCATCGTGCTCATTGTGAAGCACAAAATATCACAATTAAACGCTAATTGCAATCAATTTCACAACAGGCTTTACTTCAGATATCATATTCTAATTGGATGTCCATGATAGAAATAAATAATACACAACCGCAAATACAAGAGAGCAGATTTATTAGACTGACTGATGGCAAGTGACCGATGACACTTAACTTAAGAGTGGTATGCGGACTGATGATGGCATTAGCCCAGTATGCCTTCCTGGGGAAGTACCACCACTTTCAAGCGGAACACCCGTGAAGTGACCTAGTCGCGTTTCGAGATCAGCTTGGAAGTAGCCGGAATAACGAGAGGAGTGTGCCCTGTTAATTTGGACAGAGCACATTCGTCTCCTCAAGCCAGCATAGTAGGGTCGACTGTTGCACGCGCACATCTGTGACAATGCTCATGGACCGCACTCTAGCTTAACATCAGGCGGACTGTGGTCATATGCTGGGCTAATATAAAAAAAAGGTGTGTGTGCGATTCATACACGATAGAAGTGAAACTTCAGTAAATCGAGAAAAGAATGAGATGAATATATATACCAAGGGTAGGATAATTACAAAGTTTATTCGTTTAAAAATGAAAGTATTTTGATTAATTTTAAAAGATATTTTATTTAACATAATTACATAATTTATTGCTCAAGTTCCATATTTTAATTTTATTTTCATTTTTTTTTAGTGGGGTGCCTTCGGAGCCGGCCGCGAACGGCCTCTTGACTTTTACATAGATTAGTTTTTTAAAATAGAATACGGAAAAAAAAATTTCGGTTCCTGAAAAAAATCCTGAAAAATTTTTTCAGATCTTGAAAGAGCTTATGATTCTGACCAAGATTGTCGTTTACACGAACTATATCGGACGTTTACTTTCGGAGATACAGCCAATAAGGCCGAAGGTCGGCGCGAGCCGCAACCAATTCCCCCCCCCCCCCCCCCCATTTCACCATCCAAAATCATTAAAAAAAATTTTAAAAATTCCTGAAAAAATTTCAGATGCTGAAAGAGCTCATAATTTTGATCAACATTGCAGTATACACGAACTATATCGGAAGTCTACTTTCGGAGATACAGCCAAAAAGGCGAGCGTCGACCGTGGGTCGGCGCGACCCCCCCCCCCCCCCCCCTTTCCCCTCCACACCCCCTCTCGCCATCCAAAATCTTAAAAAAAAAAATTAAAAAAAAAACAAAAAAATTTTTTAATACAAAAATCGAATAGGCCTCCAAATTTCGATCAGAATAACCCTTTACGCGGTCGCGCTGACGTCATCGGTTGTCGAGATATCGCAAAAACAAATTTTGAAATTCGCGCGCGAAACGTCAGATGTTTACCTGTCGTTTTTTCCGTTGCATCCGGTTTGAAATCACAACGATTCTAAAGAAGTTTCACTTCAAAAATCGAATAGGCCTCCAAATTTCGATCAGAATAACCCTTTACGCGGTCGCGCTGACGTCATCGGTTGTCGAGATATCGCAAAAACAAATTTTGAAATTCGCGCGCGAAACGTCAGAACCTGTCGTATTTCCGTTCGGTTCGTTCCATCCGGTTTGAAATCACAACGATTCTAAAGAAGTTTCACTTCAAAAAAACTTTTTAATATGTTATGACAGTAATGTGACTCCATCACACTCTCAAAAATAAAAGGTCCTAAAAAAAATTCGGTTTCTGAAAAAAAACCACCCCCTAAGATGTCTACTTTCTGAGATATAGCAGTTAAAAATTCCTGAAATTTTTTTCAGATCCTGAAAGAGCTCCTGAGTTCCTGAACAAAATTGTCGTTTACACGACCCACCTCAGACGACTACTTTCAGAGATACAGCAATAAAGGCAAGCGTCGACCGAAAAAGTTGTATGAAAAAGAAAAAGTGGAAAAGAAAAGGCATTACAAGCCCAAAAGAAGGTGGAAATTCAGGAGAGATTTCGGAATAAAACCGATCTGCTCATAGACATACCAAAGGCCAACTTTGGCAACACCAATGATGGCAACACAAGCAGGAGGTTTTTTGAAAACCCAAAATTGGCTTCAGACATCACCGGCATTAGCTTCGAATTAATTCAGACAACATTCAGACATAACAGATTCAAGGTTATTTTGGAAACAATTTCTAGGGGTCACAAAATTGATGCTGAAGAATATGGTAGGTATGCGTATGACACAGCAAAATTGTACGTGGAACTGTACTGTTGGCACCCAATGACGCCACCTATGTACAAGATATTGGTGCATGGAAGAGAAATTATAAAAAGTTCGCAGCTTTCAATTGGGCAGCTATCGGAAGAAGCCGCAGAAGCTCGGAACAAACATTTCCGATCATAACGGCTAAACATTGCCAGAAAGTTTTCTAGGGAAGAAAGTAATTTAGACGTATTTTAAGTTAAGGCTTTTGTTAAGTTCAGATCCCTTAATTACTTGCTTGCGACAAATAAGAAAACCTTCACGCAAAGCATTTCTACCTGAAACCATTGAACTTTTATTACCTGCTGACCCAAACACAGAGCCAGTGGACACATCTGAACCCGAAGAAATTTAAAAAAAATCGTTTAATCGTGTTTCAATTTTTTGTATTTTGTAGCACATATAACTTTTACTGTTTTTTTTATAACCTGACAAATATATTTATTTTTTAAAATAGAATACTTTTCCTTTATTTTAATTGAGCGTAAAAACAAAATTACCCCAAAAATAATATTGGTCGCCTAAATCTTTAAAATCTAAGTATGTGCGACTGTCGAGAAGGCGATGAAGCCGGGGCGCGCGTCGACAAGAGCGCAGCGCAGAGCGGAGCAAGCCACGCCCTCGACGCAGTAAGCTCCGCCGCGCGGTATGGTCTTTGTTTTTTAATATTTATTATTTTTTGGCGCCGTGAGCGCCTTCCATACCGGCCGTGCGATGAACGTCGTCCAAGCAGATAGGTGTTCGTGAAAAAATTTTTCGACTTTTTGAAAATTAAAACTGGGTTTTCGACATAAAATCGAATTCCCTACAACTTTGTCTTCCGCGAGAACCGTGCATCTCTCACCGTTTCTGAGATATCGCAGTCACTTCCGGTTTTTTTTTTTACTATAACTTCCGGTTACCATGGCGAGGTAAGTTTACTATCGAATTTTTTCTTCGGCATGGAAACAGAGCATGATTTCGTTATCATGCTCGTGTATTTGTCGACCATCAAATCCAGCTCCTCGTTCAGGTTGACCTTTCCAACCTCACTCTCTGTTATACTATTTTCGTCACTTAATTGATTTAAATTTTCTGTAAACAGCTTCCAATTAGCTTTCCGAGTATTGTACATTCTAGTGGTCCTTTCGATAGCGAAACCTTCCACTCTTGTCAACCTGATTTTGAAGGTAATTCCATTGTGGTCCGAGCTCGACACGCTGTCATCAACTGCCCAGTCTTCGATCAGCCGCAACAGATCCTCAGAGCATGCCGTGACATCCACGTGGCTGGTATACGATTTGTTACCCCGAATCGTATTAAAAGTGGGGGTGTCTCCTTCATTTAGTACCTGCAAGCCCATTTCTTCAATCGCTCCACTCATTGCCTCACCTCTGTAGTCCAGTTTGGTGCTACCCCACCAGGCGCATTTTGCGTTCGTATCGCCTCCGATCAGCAGTCTACTAGGCCCCAGCTTGCCCTCTATCACCTTAAGCTGCTCCAGGCATGCTTTAGCTTCAGCCACTCTATCCTGGTACTTCTGCTTCGGACTCTCAATTTGTTTCGTCTCTAGAGTCGTCTTCTCTTTAGGTCCTGAGGTGTTTGCAGAAAGCGGCTTCATTTGAGGGGGCGAAGATTTGGGTGTGGCTGAAGGCTTCCCCGACTCCCCTTCCCCCACACTACGTCTGACGCTGGATATCCTCGCTTGGGAAGTTCCTGCCTTCTCAGTTTGGTTTTTTGTTACAGAAGTGTTCTCCGTTGTTTTAACTGGCGACTTTATACCAAACATTTTGTCAGATGCGTCAATTAAGTCAGCTGCAAAATCTAAAAAACTCTGGAGTCCTCTGAAGTAAAAATTTCTAAATATACAATTTTAATTTTGTCTTAACATAAAACGCTACGTATAGAGAACGAAGCGGGCACAACAACCTTGAAAACCGCGTCCCGATACACCCAACAAGGACAGAGTTATTGACGTTTGAATTTATGAGTCAATCTGGCACTTTATCTGTCACTCTGTCAAATATATTATGCTCAATAATGTCAAAATTGATTTGCAGATATATCATATGTCAATATAGTATTACATGTCAATTTTCGTTTATTTGTTTCTTTTATTCGCCGCTGCCACCACGTGCCTCCCGAACTCTTCCAACATGCCCCGCTGGGCAGCATTTCCTATTACATTTTTTAATGTCTCCTTTGTCAATTTGCTGCCCAGCTTTTGCTCCAACTCAAACCTTTTCGATGCATATTTAGGGCATGCCAGAATAAGGTGCAGAATGTCCTCCTCCTCCGCATTGTCACATACACAGGCCGGGCTTTCTTTTATTTTAAAGCGATGCAGATATCCTGCGAAGCCCCCGTGACCAGTGTACATCTGCGCGATCACGCTGTCCCAGACGATGTTATGCACAATCTTCTTGGCCAGCGCGACCCCGGGAAAATATACCCTGGTCACAGAGGCCGTATCCCCTCTTTCGTATCTCCTTTGCCAAGCGTCCACCGTGCCGAGCCTTATGAGCCTCTTCGCGTAGGACACAGGATACCGGTCGTAATGCGCTTTGCATTTAAGACGGAGAGCAGCGTCCTTCGCCAGTTCGTCGGCACGCTCGTTCCCTGGGATGCCGACGTGCGCCCTCACCCAGAACAGCCTGACATCCCGGCCCCCTGCACGTAGTGCGGAGATGTCGCGCAGCACGCTATGGGCGATCGGGTGGAACGTCCCACCGTTCGCCAGCAATTCCAGCGACGATCTCGAATCGCTGAAAATGCTGACGACCGGCTCTGATGTTTTTAAGGTCTGTCCCACCGCCGCCTGCAGCGCATACATCTCCGCCTGAAACACAGTGCAAAAGGGCTCGAGTCGAAACCTGGATGACTTCACCTCCACTCCCTCCCTCCACCAAGTGATGGCAGCCCCCACCTTCCCTTCTATTTTACTCCCATCTGTGAAGATGTGGGGCCCCCTCACTCCGTGGAGTTCAAGAGTAGTTTCGGTCATGTCATCCAAGATTTCATATGTCAGGCATGGTCTCTTCGCTGGGTGTGGCGCCTTTTCGTAGCTGACTCTGCTCTCCATCTGCCGACCGGCAGCCTGCTCCAGAGGTCGTCCTCTTTTCAGCTCATAAAGCTCGGCGTGTTCCCTGATGCGCAAGTCGAGTGGAAGCAATCCTGCCAGGACAAGTGCGGCGTGCAGAGATACCGTGCGGTACGCTCTACAAATCTTCTGGGCAAAACCCCGCTGTATGGTATTTAATTGGTTTTGTACCATTATTTTATCGACAGCGGGTGCCCAGACACTCGAGGCATACAGCACGACAGGCTCTACCACGGCCATGTACATAGTCCTCACTATCTCCGGGTTCAACCCCCACGTCGTCCTTGCCGCGGTTGACAGCTGGCGGTATATGCCAGCGGCCTTCCTGCAAACATACGAGACATGAGAGTTGAAGTTTAGCTTGTGGTCGACGATCAAGCCCAGTAGCTTTATCTCTTCCACAAGCGGCACCATCACCCCGGCCATGCTCAGCACCGGAGGGTCGAATTTCAGCTTGTTCGTCACCACCATAGCATATGTTTTGTGGGGTGCGAACCTTAGCTTATTCTCCAACCCCCACGCGTGAACTCTGTCCAATATTCGGGACGTTTCCATCCCGATGGACTGGCCGGAGTGCCCGGAGAAAACGAGGACTATGTCATCCGCAAACGCCTGACAGTACACCCCAAGAGACCCCAGCTCCACCAGCAGAGGGTCGAGAACCAAGTTCCAGAAGGCCGGTCCAGCTATCGATCCCTGGACGCAGCCTTTTGTTGTCTCTATGAGACAATCGGCCCCCGCATAGCGAACCAGGACTTTCCGTCTCTCGAGGTATGAGGCAACCATCCCATACAGGTTCTGAGGACAGCCCTTTCTCAGTAATTGCCTTTTTATGGCAGGCCACCAGGCGTTATCGAAGGCTCCCTCTATGTCGAGCGACACCATGAGGACAATTTTCTTCTTTTTTCTTTCCGTCCTCATGTGTGACACCACATCATAGAGGGAGTCCTCGGTGCTGCGCTGGGGCATGAAGCCGTACTGATTAGGGCTGAGTCGTGGATAGATGTGCCACCGAATTCTTGCCACCATCATCTTCTCCACGATCTTCCCCAGAACCGAGAGCAGTCCTATGGGACGATACGATTTCGGGTGAGTGTAGTCATCTTTCCCTGGCTTCCTGAGGACTTTTATGACCGCCGTTTTCCAGGCGTCTGGAAAGTAGCCAAGGGACAGGCAGCGGTTCGCGATTTCTAGGAACACGCCACCGTCCCCCGGTCAGGCCAGGCCAGGCCAGGCCAGGCCAGGCCAGGCCAGGCCAGGCCAGGCCAGGCCAGGCCAGGCCAGGCCAGGCCAGGCCAGGCCAGGCCAGGCCAGGCCAGGCCAGGCCAGGCCAGGCCAGGCCAGGCCAGGCCAGGCCAGGCCAGGCCAGGCCAGGCCAGGCCAGGCCAGGCCAGGCCAGGCCAGGCCAGGCCAGGCCAGGCCAGGCCAGGCCAGGCCAGGCCAGGCCAGGCCAGGCCAGGCCAGGCCAGGCCAGGCCAGGCCAGGCCAGGCCAGGCCAGGCCAGGCCAGGCCAGGCCAGGCCAGGCCAGGCCAGGCCAGGCCAGGCCAGGCCAGGCCAGGCCAGGCCAGGCCAGGCCAGGCCAGGCCAGGCCAGGCCAGCCAGGCCAGGCCAGGCCAGGCCAGGCCAGGCCATCTTTATTTTTAATTTCTTCCACTTTCAATTTTGACTCTGACTGTTCTATTTTTTGCCTAACTTTTGCTAATTCTTCCTTTGATTCACACCCAAGTATAACTCTCTGGTCTCTAGCTTTCCGCACATGACTCACCCGTATACCCGCTGTTTTAGCGTCAATGGCTGTACGCAATTTTTGTACTACTTCCCGACTGGAGCCGGTCGACCAGTGCAAGAGCACGCTGATTGTACTCCTCCATCCGCCGACCGTGCTCCTCCATGCCCTCCATCAGAGACCGCATCATGTCCACTGGCGGTGTCGGCGAGTCATTTTTTGGGTCTAATTGATCTTTTATTTCTTCTTTTTCTGGTCCTTTAACAGCTTTCTTTCCCTTTTCTCCTTCTGCTTCTTTTATTAATTGATAAAGCCTCTCTAATGCTATAATAACTTCATTTTTAATTTCATTTTTAATGTTACGCGAACTGGCTAGATGCTGTTTAGCCTTAATTAGACAGCTTTTGGCCTCAGCCACTCTATTAGGATACTTTGTAGTAGGTGGTTTTGGCGGTGTATCCTTTATCTTGGAAGGAACCTTAGTTGCAATCTTTTTGGGCGAAATCAAAGATGTCTGGACATTCTCTGGTTTCCCAGACTCCCACTCACCAATACTTTTTCTTACCTTAGATGTTATTGGGCCAGATGTCTTGCAGGATTCTGGTCCCACAGTCGCAGTTTGGTCTGGCACGTCAGAAGTATAAGTCCTGTTTAATTGAGAAGGCCCTGCCTTCTCTGTCGCAAGAGTGTTGTGGGAGTCGTCAACTGGTTTGTCCATTATTTTTGTCGGTGTTCTGTACATAATAGTCTGGGTAGTCGTCAATAAATTAAAATTAAATTCTACTTACAAAGTAAAGTCAAGTCCGTTAATTTAAAATAAAAAAATGTCAATATTTAAAATAAATAAATCTAAAACTAAAAATAGTTATATACTAATATGTTATTTTTCAGGTGCAGAGGCGGCTCCAGTCAACCGGCGCGACGACCAGGCCAGCACAGGTAAGCACGGTAAAAAACAGGTAAGTACCGGTACTACGGTTCGATCCCGGCGGCCACAGGTTTGTATGAACAACAACAAAACAAAACAAACAGGTTTGTATAGTAAGGCACAAGCAGTTACCTATCAAGTAAGTAACTACTTGTTACTTATTAATTAAGTAACTACTTGTTAAGTAAGTAATTACTTCGCTATTATCTTAACAAAATATATATACACAAGCACACGCAAACATATACACACATATATAAACAATAGTATTATTCAAAAGTAAATTAAAGTAGGTAAATACAAAGACCACAATAAAATTACTTATTAATTAAGTAACTACCTGTTAAGTAAGTAATTACTTCGCAATTACCTTAACAATAATATATATACATAAGCACACGCAAACCTATACACTCATATACAAACAATAGCATTAATCAAAAGTAACTTAAGTAAATACAAGTACTATAATATAATACAATTTATAACAATTTTAAAGATTTAAGAAATTTTATAGTTTTTAATTTTCCAGTTTCCTATTGTTCTCCGCACGCACCAATAGACAAAAGAGCCTGCTACACTGTCACGTTTTTACTGATAACAATCTGACAATAATAAACTGCATTAATAAATAATACAATTTAACTTTAATAATTATTAATGTATATTAAATAAAATAAACTTAATCCTATGGGTACATGCGTCAGCCAAATTAAGTACAAGGTAAGTAATATAACTGTACTTAGTCTAATTTTAAATAAAGTTATTTAATTGAAAATGTAATCTTTAACAATAATAATATAATAAATGTGAATTTAATAAAAACGGTCGCCAAAAGGTCAATTCTGCACCGATTCCAAAAAGGAAAGTGGCGTTAAATTCGTCACACTCTTCCCTACCGGATGCAATAAATTCCCACGCTCCTATCCCTCGGGAACACCTGGTTTTCAGTTTTTCGCTTTTAACTTTCTTATTTTACAAGCGAAAATTATCAAATAAATATCACTACGCACGCCTCTTCGAGACGCGTCGAATGATATGCGGAAATGTATAGGTTGTCGCGACAAAAATTTTTTAAATTAATTTTGAAATTTCGTTAATTTTTAATCCGTCAATAACTTTTCCATCTTCAAAGGTATCGAAGATATAAATATACCACTGAATTCGTCTTTTAATTCTGAACAAGGATATGTATTTTGTTTTATACCCACACTCCGGGATCTTGAACCACGTGACCACGTGGTTTTGGGTTTTTCGGGTATAACTTCAAAAATACAAACGAGAAAAATCCGAAAATTATATCACTAAATAGATCTTCAAACGGCGCATCGAATAAACACAAAAAATGCATATGTTACCGCGATAGATTTCGAGAAAAATTTTTGCAAAGTTTCCAAAATAAGTTATTTTCCAGTTTTTTAATTATTTTGTCCACAAAAACACTTTAAACACAATTTTAAAAATACAGTCACGTTACACACAATTTTCTCGTTAGAATGATGTATAACAAGATAAACTTTTCACACTGTTACCGCGATAGATTTAGAGAAAAAGTAGCGCAAAGTTCACAAACGACATTAATTTTTAGTTTTTCATTTATTTTATCCACAAAAACACTTATTGGACAATTTAAAAAATACAGTCACATTACACACATTTTTCTCCACAAAATGATGTATTACAAGGTATAGTTTTCGCACTTTTGACACACTTTATGATTTTTTGAACGTATTTC
>JAPWLS010000441.1:0-18521 GCA_028551675.1 Tineola bisselliella
TGGCGGGTTCCGGAGAGGCCGGGGAGAAGGATGCGGGTTTTTGTTTGGGGGATTTCTTCGTCCTCCTCTTGGCGGTCTGCCAAGAGGCGGACGAGTCGGAGGTAAGTGTGGAGTCAGTGTCCGAGTCGGACGAACGCCTGAGCGATCGTTTCGACACGGACGCGGGGCGTGGGTTGGGTTGGGGATCGATTCCGAGAACCGGTCGTAAAGACCGGCGTCCCGGATAAACTGGAGCGCTAACTCCAGGGAGGCCATGGTAAGGGGGTAGAGTGGAAAAATGTGAAAGGGAGCTCCCCTGCCTAGCGGCAGGGAGAAAGGTGGTTTGTTGGAAGGACTTACTCCTCGTTGGTCGGTGTTCGTCACTGTCACTTGTCACAATTGTTAGCACTGTCCGCCAATGCTCAAGCGGTTGAGCGGGTCGCGACCGTAGCGCGGCGCGCGGCGCGGCGAATTTCCGAGAATTCGGCAGGTAGGCGGCGAGGGTGCAGCGGTGGGCGCGAGGTACGTCCGCCCTGCACGAGTGGTGAGCGAAGAGCAGCGCACTGGTCGCGCGAGCATCAGTCGTCCCGGCGGAACAGCGGCAGCAGCACAGAGGCAGTGGAACACGGAGCTTCTTCGTACAACGCGTGTGTTTACGTCGGCGAAGATGATGCGGAGTGCTGGTTACGTCATCAGCTGCGAGGACATTGTGTTTCGTAGTTTCTTTTTGCTATCGTGTTTCATAATTCTTCACGAGCGTGTTTCTTTTTCACTAGTTTCTTTTTACGGTAGTCGCTCACTAGTTTCTTTTACTATGACGTAATACCAGCAGCTCGCGCTCATTGGTCGAGCTTGTGGGTAGCTGCGACCTCGTGTGCTTAGGCGTGTCGTGGCTGTGACGGTAGTGGAGGTAGCCGCTACAGGCCTCCCCCCCAAGCGTAGCGTAACGGTGGCTTCACCTGGCGGCCAGAACGTGTAGTTATTGTGCCTGGCGTTTGGGTCGTGGAGCTATCGCTGTTACTCAGGACGTATGCTGGCTTGAGCCGATCGATCGAGATGGCGACTTGCCGGCCTGGTAGTTGCACTGTGAATACTTTGTCTGTTCTTCTCAGCACAGGATACGGTCCGTCGTAAGGATTCTGTAGCGGTTTCTTCACTGCGTCGACGCGTACGAATACTTGTGCACATGTTTTTAAGTCTGGGTGCACGAAGATTGGGCGATTATGTTCATCTCCCACGTGGCGCGGAGGTTGTGGCTTCAAACCCTTGATGATGTTCCTTAATTGGCTTACGTAGTTGAAGTCGTAATTAGCAGGTGCTCGAGAAGATTGAAAGAAATCACCCGGGAGTCGGAGCTGTTTCCCATATAGCAACTCTGCGCAGCTGACGCCTGTATCAGTGCGGGCGGCGGCGCGTAGTGCCAGGAGTACCGTGTAGAGTTCATCGATCCAGCTACTGCCCGCGTTGAGTCTTGCGGTGAGAGCGGCCTTCAGTGTGCGATGCCAACGCTCCACTAGCCCGTTGCTTTGGGGATGGTATGGTGTCGTTCGTACTCTCTCTGCGCCCAGCATGTCTGTGAGTGAGGCGAACAGAGTGCTTTCAAACTGCCGCCCTTGGTCCGTTGTGATGTTCTCTGGGCAGCCAAAGCGACAGATCCAGCCCTCGTAAATGCAACGCGCGACTGATTCTGCCGTGATGTCACGAACGGGAAAGGCTTCTGGCCAGCGAGTAGCGCGGTCTATGATGGTGACGCAGTATCGGTGTCCACATGGCGTCGTAGGCAGTGGTCCAATAATGTCGACGTGGATGTGCGCCAGCCGATCCGCCAGTGGCAACGGCTGAAGCTCGCTCATGGTGTGGCGCAGGACTTTTGCGCGTTGGCACTGTACGCATGATTTAGCCCAGTTGCCGACATCGGTGTTCATGGCGCGCCAGAAGTATCGCTGCTGCATTAATTTGCGCGAAGTTCTAATGCCGGGGTGGCCGAGTCCATGCACAGCGTCGAATGTTGCACGTCGGTACTCGTCGGGAAGGTATGGGCGCGCAAATGACGTCGACATTTCGCAGTACACAGTTTTGGTGTTTGGCGTTAGCGCTATCTTCTTAAGCTGAATATTTTTTTGTTTTAATAATAGTGGTATATCAGTGTCCTTTTCTTGTGCGTCCGCTAGTTTATTGTAATCGATTATGTTAGGACAACTGATTGTTTCTATGCGCGACAGCGCGTCGGCCACTATGTTGTCCTGTCCGCTGATGTGACGGATGTCGGTGGTGAACTCACTGATGTATAGCAGCTGTCGCGTGCGTCTCGGCGTTTCATTCACTGTACTGGCTTTAGTGAACGCATACATCAGTGGTTTGTGGTCCGTGAAAATAGTGAGTTCTCGACCTTCGTACATTTTCCGGAAGTGCTTCATTGCCATGTAAATGGATAGCAGCTCTCTGTCGTAAGTGCTGTATTTCTTTTGTGCATCACTAAACTTCTTGGAGAAATACCCCAGAGGTTGCCATCTATTGCGAACGCGCTGCTGTAACACTGCGCCCGCGCCGAAGTCGGATGCGTCACACATGAGTGCGAGCGGGACAGAGTGATGCGGATGAGCGAGAAGGACTGCGTTTCGTATACAATTCTTGCAGTTTTCGAATGCTTCGTTTGCTGTGTCTGTCCATTCCACTTTCGTCTTGTCCCGTTTTTTAGCATTGTGGAGGTACTCGTTTAGCGGCGCTTGTATGGAAGCGGCGTGCGGTATGTTTTCCCGGTAATAGTTAACCATACCGAGAAAACTGCGAAGTTGCTCGACGGTGGTGGGGCGGGGGTGCTCGGTGATGACTTTGACTTTGTCTACCGGTGGCATGATTCCATCCTTGTTCACAGTATATCCGAGAAACTTCACTTCCTGTTGTCCGAAATTGCACTTTGATGGGTTTATCGTGATCCCGTATTTTTCCAGTCTTGTTAAGACTTCTCGGATATGTTTGCGGTGTTGCTCAGCGTCTCGTGATGCGACAAGTAAGTCATCAACGAAGGGGAACACATAGTCGAGGCCACGCAGAACTTCGTGAATGAATCGCTGAAACGTCTGCCCAGCACATCGCAATCCAGGACACACACGAGGGAATTCATACAAGCCGAACGGTGTGATGATTGCAGTCTTCTCAATGTCTGCCCTGTTGATGCTTATTTGCTGATATGCTCTGTTCAGGTCGATGGTAGAAAATATTGTACATTCAGCGAGTTGGAAGGTGAAGTCCTTAATGCGTGGGACTGGGTACCGGTCTGGCTTGGTCACGGCATTTAGGCGTCTGTAATCACCACATACGCGCAACTGGCCATTCTTCTTGGGTACCACGTGCAGCGCGGCGCGGATGGTGTTAGATGTGCGGGCGCGCGCGCTTGTTCCGGAGGTCCGGGGGGCGGGGTGTCGACCACACGCTGTGCACTCTCGTCCGTTGTGCAGCCAGTCACGTCGCTCTCGCGGCCGGTGTTGGTTGTGGGGTGCGTCGTGTGATGCTCTCAGTGCCGCTATTTCGTCACTCAGCTTTTGTATTTCAGCACGCAAAGGTCCGGGGGCGGGGTGGCGACCACACGCTGTGCACTCGTCCGTTGTGCAGCCAGTCACGTCGCTCTCGCGGCCGGTGTTGGTTGTGGGGTGCGTCATCGGGCGTATGTGAGGTGATGCCAGCTAACTCTGCGCCTTGCTCGTGCATCTTGTCAGCCATCGCAGCGAGTTCGTCCAGTGTTTTGTTGTGAATGACAAGTGCGGTTCGCGTCTGTGCGGGAAGACGATTCAGCCACATAATTCGCAACGCTACGTCCTTGATCCTGTCTCTGGCGAGGTTTTTCATGCGGCGCAACAACTGGCTGGGCTTTTGATCGCCGAGTTCCAATCCGGTGAACAGTTTTTGCAGTTGTGCAGCCTCCGATTCTTCGTACGTGGTTATCAGGCGTTGTTTGATGGCTTCGTAAGTGGTGGAGTCGGGCGTTGCATGTAACAAATCGCTGATTTGTTCGATGTCTTGCCGTTCGAGGTGGGTTAAGACCATTCTAGATAGCTCAGCGCTGCCTGCTTTTAGGCGGTACGTGGCTGCTTCGAAGGTCATGAACCAGAGCCGTGGATCGTCCCTCCAGAAGGCTGGTATTTTGCCATACGTGGATAGGCCGTCGATGTGTGGCTTGCTTTCCTCTTCCATTTTTGTGTTCTATTCTTGCGTCGGGGTCACCAGTTTAGCGGAGTTATAATAAAACACTCGATATACCACTTTGGATAATTTATTGAGGAAAAATGCTTCCTTATATTCTATGCTGGTCCCAGCCCTCATGTGTGGTTGCACCCAGCAGCGTCTATTGTATGACCTGCCCCCCGCTCCCCGGTCACCCGCGCGGGACAGAACGCGGGGCTGCACTGCGGTTTAGCGCCGGGCGCCACCGTGGTTTAGCTTCGACTGCATTAGGCATAAATACAGCGCACTGGTCGCGCGAGCATCAGTCGTCCCGGCGGAACAGCGGCAGCAGCACAGAGGCAGTGGAACACGGAGCTTCTTCGTACAACGCGTGTGTTTACGTCGGCGAAGATGATGCGGAGTGCTGGTTACGTCATCAGCTGCGAGGACATTGTGTTTCGTAGTTTCTTTTTGCTATCGTGTTTCATAATTCTTCACGAGCGTGTTCATAGTTTCTTTTTACGATAGTCGCTCACTAGTTTCTTTTTACGGTAGTCGCTCACTAGTTTCTTTTACTATGACGTAATACCAGCAGCTCGCGCTCATTGGTCGAGCTTGTGGGTAGCTGCTACATCGTGTGCTTAGGCGTGTAGTGGCTGTGACGGTAGTGGAGGTAGAATTTGAATTTGATTCGTTTCATATCTCCTACAATAATAGTTTTTGGCTTATAACTCGCATAACAATTATTTGAAAACAAAAACCATTGTACGTTTAAACCCAATAATATTTTTACAATGCGATACACCGCATTTTCTGCGTTTGACACTGTTTCGGAATTTTCCAATTAATGTATAAATTGTTTCGAAATTCCCCAGGATTATTTCTGTAAAACTGTATTGTTTTATACTATAACATTTAGAATAGTGGAACTTAACGTTACGTCATAAAATGCGAAATATCGCTACTTTCCATCTGACTGAAGACGTCCTGAAATTGACTTATATATTATGAAAATGAGAAATATATACCTTTTTGTATTTCAAATAGTTTAAGTATAAAATATATTTTAAAAATTACATCTTAACACTAGATTTACCAGACCAGTCAAAATGACTGGTCTTACAAGATCAAATTAAAATTCCTACTGCGTGTAACATTTTCTTTAATTCATCTAATCTTCTTTAATTTATAACAGAAGAATTAGTTTTATGAATTTTATACTATTTTATATATATTTGTAACAAATATATCCTTTTTTTGGTTTTGGTAGAAATAGGTATATTTAAGCTAGTAAATCTAGTGTTAATATGAAATCTGTTCAGAAAATTAAATGTATAATTTTAGCTGTCAAACCATTATGTCATTATCAACTGTTTTTAAGAGCTTCTTTTTAAGGGAAGCTTAATTACATGAGGTAACGTGTGAATTAAAATTTTATAATTTCTTATTGGGCTGTTGCCCGAATACTCGACATTGGCAGAATTGTCTTTAATAGACATCCGAAGCCACTAATAAAAGAAGAAGAACTAGTTAAGGATTTTTTTACGTTTTATTTATAACTAGCTGTTGCCCACGGCTTCGCTCCCGTTAAGAAGTATTATTATTAATTAGGTATAGTTTTTGCGGCTTTATTTTTGTTTAGCGTGTGTAAAAACGTCTTCATCATAGTAGCTCCAATCTTTAATTGCAGTTCAATCAGTCAAAAATCTAATAAGATTTATACAAACTTTCATCCCCTATTTTATCCCTTCAGGGGTGGACTTGATCAAAATCCTTTCTTAGCGGATGCCTACGTCATAACATCTACCTGCATGCCAAATTTCAGCCCGATCCGTCCAGTGGTTTGGGCTGTGCGTTGATAGATCACTAAGTCAGTCAGTCAGTCAGTCACCTTTGAGTTTTATATATATAGAAATCAAACTTTCTCATTGTAATATATCTAATCCCAAAGAATATAACTAACAAAGTGATTGAATTGTTTTAAATTTGTTATTACACCACCAGTATCAAATAATTCTTTCAATCAATAATACATAGAAATATATGTCCTCTCTTGGAACTAGCATCTGGTGCAAGGACAACAGAAACACAAAACGAAGACTCGAAACAAGCATTTACTTTTTAGTAATCAATAAATATATGTATTTCGATCGGGATTTGAACTATCAAGTTTGTTATTAAGATAAAGTATGGTCCATGAGTGGAGACAATTGCTTCCCATAATACAGGGGTGGTCAAGCTCATTGACAGTCCTAGCCATTTTTCAAAATTTGAAATTTTTCGCAAACCCAATAAATATGTAGGTATTTAAAAGGTATGTAAAAATATATTTAAAAAAACGTTGCACTTAGTCTTTCATAATTGTTGTCAGTAATTTAAAAGATATTTTGAAACACATACTTACGGAACGATAATATTTAAAAAAAAATGAAATTCTGGATGGAACTCGTGTACATTTATCGAGAGCCGCAAGTTGGCCGCTCCTGCTGTAATATATACCTTCACGCTTCACTCAAATAGATATATAGAGAACATGTGTTAATTTTTTATTTCTCTACTAAATACCAATGTACGTGTGTATGTGTGTACTTACACACATATATAGATTAGGGTGTCCGTTATTTACCAATTTGGTTTTTGACTTTGCAGCGGGTCGAAAATTTTTAGTTTACGACCTAAAAAAAATATCAGACCCATATAAGCTCTTAATATTGATATTAAACCGTGCCTCCAAGACGATACATTTCCCATTTAAATAACATGGGGTTTTGGCACGTTTTACAATTAATTTTTTTGTTTCTATGACAGTTCATAAATGGCAATGGCAAACAATGATTTTTGTAGAGAATTGAACGCTCTACAAAAGCTTTCTCTTAATATTTTTCCATATATTCACTTGCTTAAAAGTTATTCAAGGTTAAAGTTCAACTAAATATAACTTATTATTTTTTTTTTGTATTTTAATCAAAAAACTATCATTGTTTATATTAAAATTTATTGTTTAACGCAAAAAATATCAATATCAAAAACCAAATTGGTAAATAACGGACACCCTAATATAGATACTATGTTTTGTTTAATAAATACGGTAATTAAAAAGGTATACAGTGTATAGATAATAAAGTCAAGTATTTAAGGTAAAGCCTTAATGCGATATCCGGGGTGGCCATTCGCTAATCAAGTTAACAGCCTCTCTGGTCCACGGTAAACTAACAGTCGGTCACAGTATAGTGGTTACAGTAGAACACACTATTTAAAAATATAATTTATGATGCATTACTAAAATAGTACTCAAGTGTTAGTTTGTTCATACATTCAAGCTGTCGTAATTCGAACGTCAGCTTAAGAAAACCAGTTTAGCTTATATTTAATAGAGTTTTAACAAACCCTACAGCTACTACGAGACACAAAAGAGCACGTAATGTGAAATTATAATACACTTCATAAATACATAGTTAATATATTGAATTAATTATAAAATATTATAAAGAAATATATAACTTACAAAAATAAAATAAATATATTTTAAATCATGTAATGTTACGCGGTGTGTGCATAATTTTGCATCATAGTTTAGACCAGTGTTTCTCAAACATTGTTCTGCAACCCGGTAATTTTCGCATTGCCAATTCGTGACCAACTTAATACTTTTAAATCCAAGCTAGTGAAATTATTGTGTGTTCACCGCTTACGAATATTTACGATGCGTCTATCGATAGTAGTATTATTTTTAAAACAAGGCAGGAATGTTGCGACCCGGCAAATGGGAAACGCTGGTTTAGACAACTAAAAATAGTCTACAATAATAAATGTGTGAATTTACTGTGTTAAGACAAATGCTTTATTTCATAATAAATTTCCATATACATAATTAGTAATGTTGAACAACTGTATCTACCTATACTGTACCAAAATGGGCATCTTCGAGTAAATCGTAACCTAACTGGTTTATTCTGTTAATTGTGCGGCCAAAATGGAGATTAATGGTTCTGTTATCCCGTTATATTGTTACCAGATTTACTATACCATTGTTACACTCTACAATTCCTACATTTTTGTTATAGAGGGAAATTTGCATCCTACTACGACTGAGTACCAATTAGAAACCACCAATAAAAGTATTCAGTTTGGATATCAGAGTCCAAATTATAAATCATAGATCGGTAGATAAGGAAGAGCGTTCCAAAGGTGTTATTGATACAAAGAAATATCCAGGTAAACTTGGATTGTCACTAGAAGCAGCAGGTATTGTTGACAAAAATATTTCATTGATTGAGGTCGCTTGGGAAGAAGTGCTGGAAGAATGTGGCTACGAAAGAACTACAGATGATTTAATCAAACTTATGTGTTATAAGTAAGTTGTTTTAATTAACAATTCCTTTTAAAACAAGCTCAGAGCTCTGTTGCAGCTCCCAGAAAAGCGTAGCGTGTTTCAACTATTTTATTTTTATTATAGATTTTTTTTTACACGAAAAAAATGTATTTATCTATTTATAGTGTGCAAAATAGATCACAGCTGAATGTAAAAAAAATGTTGTGAACCATATCTTGTAAAACTAAGTTGTGATCCAGGAAAAAAAAGTAATTAAAAAATAAAATGAGACCAGAAAAAAAAGCCTCGCTATTTATGTCGTTGTTCTGCAATTGTGAAGCCTTGAAACAAAAGATACGTGTAATATGCGTGAATACGGAATAGAAAGAGACATAATACGGAAGAGAGAGAGAGAGAATATAGATGGAAAGGTATAAAATTTGTAATAACATAAATGATGTACAAAAGAATCATGTTATTATACATCATACATTCGAAGTATACTTCATCTCTAAGATTCTCATTTCACGGGTAATTTGAAAAGCCGCCTAACCCACAGTATCCATAATAAGACATTTAATATGGATAATAACTTCAAAGCCTTTTTACCGCGCATATTCTGCTGCGGGCGGAGGCTCCATCGGGCAAACACATCTTCAAAATACCACTTTGAAGTTAAAAAACGTAGACCTTTATGAAATAAAAAATAATTAATTAAATCGCTTTTACACACACATATATGAATTCTATGATCGTTAGTTGTTCCATCGCTAATGTTATGCTAATGACTTGCCTTGTGACCTAGTTTAAACTCGTACAAAAAAAAATTATAACAATTGCTTCCTTTCCATGTTAACTTATAAAATCAATAATTACAATAAAATATAGAGAAAATAAAGCGCTTTAAAATGACATATAACATCCATAAAAAAACAAAAGAAACGTTATGTCAAAATAAACTTCATAAATTTAAAGTGAAAAACCGCCATTTATTTTTAAACAACCCAATAAAACAGTTTTCAGTATGTAAAAACAAAATATACCTGCTGTGTTTAATATTTTCTAGTATTTAAAATTTAAGAAAGCCTTAAAGAGTCATCAAAAATTAGGTTCTCACTCCACACATGCATTTCATCGTTCACACAGAGGCGTAATAAAGCTACAAATATTAAGGTACCTATACTAAAAACAATAATTCTTGAAATTTTCAAGTTGGTTCGGAAATTGGATTTTCATTATAGGGGAAGTTATTTTCCCCTTCCCCTAAAGTTGTGAGGGGCGATTATAAAACAACTTCGAGGTCACAGGGTGTCAAAATAATAAAAGCAATTTTGTTACAATTTAAAATAAATAAATATAAATATGTATTCATAATAACAACTTTGTAAAAATTTGTATTAAGTGCATTATAATTATAACATTGTTATACTACTGAGCGCCAAAGTACATTTATTTGTTCTTCAAAAAAAAGTACACTCAAAGCACTAATCAAATTTCAATCGTAAACAATTGCTTCTTATCTTTTTAATAAGCGAAAACATGAATTAAATAAAAAACTGAAATTGCATAATTTAAACATATCTTCAGCTTTTTAATTTTCCAATTTATTTCCATGATAACAACTCAATACTAGATCTACGCGTTAAGTAATATAAAATAGAACATCCTGTATACAGACCAAATATAGTATGTCTTAGAGAGCGAATGCTATCAATCAGTTAACATGACTGTCCCGTGAGCGACGTGAAATCGGTTTAAATGCCAATCGATTCAAAGCTTCTCTGTTCATTTAAATTGACCTGCTATAACAGCGATATTAGTATATGCTATATATCATTATCTCCTATCTCCTTCTGAATAATATTTGTATATATTAAAATTATATATATATGTATTTAGTTTACTTATATTTATGTATTTTATTTGTCTCCTATGACAATTGGTTATTTGGAAGAAATTACTTTTAGTGATAAGATCGCCTGTTGCTCTAAATCTGCTTCCTATTGTTGTTGTATTGTTATTATTATGTTTTTAAAGCAATAAAGTATTATTATTATTATCATTATCAATATTTGGTACCTATATAGTTTTTTTTTTTTTTTTTTTTTTTTTTTTTTTTTTTTATTGATAGCCTAGCATATGACCACACTCCGCCTGATGTTAAGCTAGAGTGCGGTCCATGAGTATAGACGACTGTTACCACAGACAGATGTCCGCGCGCAACAGTCGACTCCACTATGCCGGCTTGAGGAGACGAATGTGCTCTGTCTAAATTGACAGGGCACACTCCTCTCGTTAATAAGTTAAGTTAGGATGCGATTACAGACGTCTAATTTGGCAGGTCATATACCTGTTTACTTCTAGCCTGTATCTTAAATACGATTAGGTACTTAACTATCACCGGTCTATTCTATTATACAAATATTTTTACTGCTTTAATGTTGTATGTTGGCGTCATATAGGTAGTGTTTTTGCAACTTTAGTCGAATCAGATAAAGGAGTTTTAAAGAATCTTTATTGTCGTTTGTTTTAGGTTATTTGCGAGTATGATTTAACTAATCTAAAAGACATTTAGCGGCATACTGACATGTTCTATTTTAATTATTTTAGCCAACGGAATTGCGTCATGACAAAACTAATAACCAATTGAAACGACTATTTATAATTTAACGAAAATAAACACAATAACAAGCCGTAATAGGCTAGTTTTAACTTACCATTTGAAATAGTCGACTACTAATTAGAGATTAGTGTTGTTATACGTACATACATACATATTATGTAATTTAAGATCACGTATTTATAAAGTGACTTACTGAATACAGATCGATCTATAGAATATCCTATTCAAATTGACTCTAATTCATGAAATCTAATAAATTCAAAAAAAAAATTAAAAAAAAAAATTTTAATCCGCAATTTGTACATATCACTAGGTCCTATTAACATGGTAAGATCTACTAAATCGTAATTTTACTGATTTGAAAATAGTTTGTGTAGATTCTTCTTCCGTATTGAGTATAAAAATAAAATAAATAAAATAGCTTATTTTGTGAACAATTTTGTTTCACAAAAATAGCAAGGGCCCCTGTACTAGGTTCAAATACCTATATTATGCCAGTTACTGAACTAGATGTATGAAATTGAACAATACATAAAAAATATAAATTAAAAACATATTTGGAATTAAAATGCTTCTATTCAATTGACGAGTACTTCAATGATTCGAAACAGTAAAACAAACTAAATAATTAATTGAAATTATTAAATTTTTAATTATTATTTTAATTATTAACTGAAATTGTATTATTATATTGCTATCCCCTTACCGGGTGTCACATTGATACTGAATTTTTGACATCTTAATTATTATAATTAGAGATGTTCCGACTAGTCGGCCACTAGTCGGTAAAGCCGACTATCCGGTCACTATCGTAGTCGGCGACTAATCGGCAAAAATCGCCGACTATCCGGCTTCTTACTTTGTGTCTATTTCTCAATAAAATGTATGTGCTACTTCCTTGTCAAGAAAATATATTGATGACATTTATCAAACAAAATTAGTATCTTAATTAAAAAACAAATCAACATAATATTTAATGACATATATTGCAATACTGCGTGATGATATTTGAAACTATCGTCAAAGTAGTGAGCTGTAAAACTTTTTTTGTTATTTATATTTGTCCACATGTCAGTAGTGACTGAAATTGCAGCGAATCAGCTTTAAACGAAGCGCCACGGGAATCCCCTAAACCGTAGTCGGCTTGGCCGATTAGTCGGCCGACTAGTCGGCTTATTTACAACCGACTAATCGGCTAGTCGGCTAGTCGGCTAAAGTCATAATCGGCACATCTCTAATTATAATTGTGACATGCAAATAAAAACACTTGAATATATACAACATATACTAAATTTCTCAAGAACTATTAAAAGTTTCGACCATGCTATTAGCACGTGGCGCTATATTTCAATTGTTTTAGTTTAAATAAATATACATATATATATATAGTACATTGGGCACAAACAAAACAAAGCATCAAATAAAACAATAGGAATTACTACGTGCATTAGAACAATCAATGCAAACAATAGAACAGGGATTCGCATTCAATCGCTATAATAGCGTATTAATCGAACGCTTTCATTGCTCCCCCTTTAGTTCTAACACTGCGTGACGTCATAGTGTCTATATACTTACATACATTATTGGTATTATTGCAAGTGGTTACAACATTTGATTGATTTTGAGTTTAGTGTTAAGGTATTCCAAACTATGATATCTTGCTTTATGAGTACGCTTTTTTTGTAGTCTAATATATGTACACAGTCCTTACAATATTAAGCTAGAATGGATTTATAAGCTAACTAGCTTTTACCCGCGGCTTCATCAGTATTTAAGTCATTAAATAAGTATCAGAGATCATTTCAATAGAAATAAATCAATATGATTCCAAACAGCTGAAACTATAGTCAATTGGAAAATTAATTTTAATAAAAAGTATCCTATGTTACTTCTAGTACCTCCAAAAATATGTGTACAAAGTTTCATGATGATCGGTTAAGTAGTTGTAGCGTGAAAACGTAACAAACAAACTCACATTCACATTTATAATATTAGTAGGGATATAAGCTGTCTAGATTGACAATATACATTCTTATTGGTATCTTGTTTTTTTATAAAGAGTGGGGCACGGGAACCTCCCACATTACAAAAAGTGTTCCCGACCGGAAAAAACATTTTGTCTTGGTTTGTTCCACACTAAATGCGAATGTACCTACATATCTTTTTTTTGTTGTTGATATCTCATATAGTTTTCTATTACCAGCCTTTTGAATTGTGGGAGATTCCCGTGCCACACTCTGTATTATTTCTATGATATTTTTGTATATACTCTTATATGGACGTATATCTATACTAATATAATAAAGAGAAAACATTTGATTGTTTGTTTGAATAGTATCAGAAACTACTGGACCGATTTGAAAAATTCTTTTACCATTAGAATCTTACATTATCCCTGATGAACATAGGCTATAGAATATTTTCAAAAACGTTAGGGATCCGTATGAAAACAACAATAATGTAACCCAAAGTGTGAAAAAAATCATTAAATTGCGTACGCTGCGGAAATGATTGTCAATAGAGCAAAGTGATTTACTACAGTTTTATAGAGGACATCAATATCTACAAAAAAGTTTGCGATACCATATATCTAACTATTACAGTTATGTCACAATAACTACATTTCCATGTTAAAATTTAAACTTCATAGCACTTTATGTCTTCATTACTACGCGAACGAAGCCACTGGCAACAGCTAGTATCATATATAAGTATATAGCTTTATTTCATGCCATGTTGACTAATGACTTCATTATTATGATAACATGTAGAGTCGATAAAAGCCACTTCAACATTGTAATGCACCTCACAATTTCATCAGCACTCGAAGCAAATTTGATCGAATTACAACAGGAAATTGAGCTTTGAAGTGAATTCGAGAAGTTTTATTCGTATGAAATAATTATATTTATTTTCATTATTTGTAGCTCAAAACAGTTACATTACAATGCTTTTTGCTTTTTCAGCGATTCTGAAGTTTAGTAACTTTATTGTAAGTAAATAGTAAGTAAGGTATCGTTAGTAAAGTCCTTTCTTAATTCCTGAAAATCCTGAAACTAAAATTAATGAATGAAAACCTCCAATGTGTGTGTAATCTGATTTATAAATTGTTATTCACTTTTTTTCTGAATTAAAATTCAGTTTTTTTTTATTATCATTACTTTATGTACAGGCTATGATTGACGAGTTTCTTGTGATATTCTTTTCGCCATACGCCTTTCCGAAGTCACGGTAGAGTCTAACGATGAGCAAGTGCACGCCTTTAGTGCCTATGCTAATAAACGATTTTCATTTCATTTCATTTCATTTCCAAATAATAAACTATCGCAATTTATCGTAGTAAGAATTCATCTATCGTATATTTTTTCTTTCTTTTTTTCAGGCAGTATTATATCAAATGGAGGTTATACAAATTTTCTGCTTCTGAAGTTTCAGATGATGATAGAAAATGTGAATAGTGGAAAGTTAGGTAGGAATTGTAACCAACACTTTAGTATTGAATTGAGATAATTCATATCAAACAATGTATATATTATTATTTTATGTAAAGTATGTATTGTGCATATTTAGTTATTATTTTTTTCACATTGCACCAAATATCACCGCTCACACCAACAAAGGTTAGCTGGTAGGTAATGCCGACGGCATTAAGCTCGCCTATGTGAAAAAATTATTTATTTATTTTATTTATTTAAAACAATAATGTATATATGCATAATTGTATTTTAGATTCTGTTAAGGAATTTCCTTCGGAGTCCTTAATTCTTCGGATGCTTGCGCGCGTCTTTTCACTGCAAACTAGTTGAATATTCATATCTGAGAATGAAAGGGGAACTACGGCATTTCGCATTAAGAGATTCTTCGAAATCTAGGTCTTTACTTAGCACTTATATTATTCAAATTTGTTCATTTGTTTTTTCAACCCACATATGATTAAACATGATTGGTGGAAAGAGAATTATTACGCTACGATTGGTTACGAAAAATAGTTGTATGTCAGTTAGAAATTTCGACTGAAATGTATTTCTCTTGTAAAGTATACCAATTTAAGCGGCACTTCAAATCCCTATTAATATTATAAACGTGAATGTGAGTTTGTTTGTTACGTTTTCACGCAACAACTACTTAGCCCATCATCATGAAACTTTGTACAGATATTTTTGTAGGTACTAGAAGTAACATAGGATACTTTTTATTTAAAAAAAATATTTTTTACTAACCAATTGACTATAGTAATAAAATATTGAGTATAGTTCTATTGAAATGACATCTGATACTTATTTAATGACTTAAATGCGAACGAAGCCGCGGGTAAAAGCTAGTATACATATATTTGAAGTGTCACATGTATACTCTATGATGCTGTGCTCTATCTCTTCATCATCAGCGGTTTTTTGACCCATTAATACCAAATGATTGTGTCAGACATTTGTCATCCCTGGTCTAGGACAATAAACAGTAAACTATTTAGTTTCTAAGAATAAAACTCAAATACATTAGAAATTCTCCACCGAAACCCAATCCGTCGATATCACAAAGAGTTGAATTTCTTTCATAAGAATAATCTTTAGAAAGACATGCGGAACTTTTTGATCAAAAGCTACGTCTTTTTACAATGAAATAATGAGGCATTGCTCGAAACGGAATTCTTTTTATTGGGTAGTTTTATTTCAAAAATCTTAAGTTATATTTGTTTTACTAATTTTATAACAATGGAGATGATATGCCAGATGGAACTTTGCCAAATATCAATCATAGTTTGTGATCAATCGCACGGATAATCTAAAAGATCAATTACGAGTATGTGTACGTTATTTTTGCACAGAGTTGGTAAATTGAATATAAAATCCCTACTAATATTATAAATGTGAATTTCAGTTTGTTTGTTACGTTTTCACGCAACAACTACTTAACCGATCGTCATGAAACTTTGTACACATATTTTTGGAGGTACTAGAAGTAACATAGAATAATTTTTATTATTCCAATTGACTTTGAAATTTTTCTATATTTATTTTTATTTCCGTCTATCAGTATAAAACTATTTGAAAATTTTGAGGTTAGGTATCATTTTTGTGGTTAGATGCCACTTTATTATTTTAGATCTTACTGATACTTATTTAATAACTTAAATGCGAGCGAAGCCGCGAGTAAAAGCTAGTAAGGTTATAAATATACTTCTTAATTGCTATAATTAAAGCAAACCAATGTTAATGATATCATAAATTAAATCATTAATCAATATTTAAGTATAATTGAACCTAAGAACTCAAATTTAATCCGATTATAGCTACTCAACATCTGTTCCAAATCTGTGTTTTGTGATACCGTCTATTCACTAACACCGTTACGAAATAAATCGCGGTTCGATTTCACTATAACAATATCTGACAATAAAACAAATTGAGATTATAATGAATTTGTATTTAGAACCGAGATTTAAATTGTTGTAACTTGTAAAAGCGTTAAGTTGGAGTTGTAAAATTAGGACTGAAGTCTAACGGAGGGTAAAGACACCATATCCGGGTATATGTCAGGGAAATCCCAAATAACCGCAAGTTACGGGCAAATTACCCGGTTTATAAATTTGATTGTGGTTGGTAGGGTTGAGCTGTGTGTCGTTTAAATTTGATAAGACATTTGTACATATGATTCAGGGCCAATTATTTTTAATTACGATTATGAAGTTTTTTTATATATATTTTTATATATATATTTACGCGCGAATCTTAGAAACCAATAGACCAATTAATTCACCAGGAAGATTTAGGAATATAATTTATATAGTCAGAAATATGACTGAAATATGAAAATGTTTATCTATTACAGTTTATGCCGTGATCTAAAACTAGCACCAGCATGGGCATGAGGACAAAGACTACACAAAACATATAAGACCTAGATCCAAAATAAATAGCATAGGCACTAAAGGCGTATGGCGAGAAGAAGACAACAAGAAACTCGTCAAGTATAAAAAATAGCCTGTACAGGAAATAATTAACAAAAAAGTGTGAATTTTAATTCAGAGAAAAAAAGTAAATAATCCATAAATCATGGACCACAAGAATTAAAATTAGATCAGATCCACTGTGCAACCACACAGGTACCAGCCCGCTATAATACACTTGAGAGCAATAAAATCGCACACCCCGGATTTTTACAAATAAAGCTGGATTTTCTTAATAATATTGATAAAAAATTAAGAAGTTGTAATGCCAACTTAAAGCTTAATTCATTATCTTTCCAATGATACCACTAAACAGTATGTAAAATGCTGTAAATGATGTTTTAGGAAATGAAATGAAACTTACAAGTAAAATTGCGACTATTGCATTTAAGGAACAAGACATTGGATATTGTTATTGGATAAAATTAGACAGGAAATTTTCAATAAAATCTTTATTAATATGGACTGTTACCTCCCCTAGCTCTAATTACAGCTCCTAGTCTGTTTTTCATCGACCATATTAATTTTGAATTGATAATTCCTGTGGAATGGCATTCCACTCCTCTTTGATGGCTGATTGCAGTCCTTGGAGATGTGCAGGAGTTGGACTTCTTGCTCTTACTCGCTTTTTAAGCTCGGCCCAAACATGTTCAATTGGGTTAATACCGGGACTGCGAGCTGACCAGTCCATCACGTTAATATTGACGTCTTCCATATAATCGCAAACTGTCCCAGCGACGTGTGGCCTGGCATTATCGTGCATTAGTATGAATTCTTTCCCCATAAGCCATGAAATCGGTCTGACATGGTGTTCGAGAACTTCCTCCACTGACCGCTGAGCTGTTAATCCTCTCGATCTAGATCCAGCATTGACCCCAATAATGAAGACAATCTCGGTTTTAGAATCGAGCATTATGCCACCCCAAAACATACACGATCCGCCACCATAAGCGACACGTTCGCTTAAGCAGCATTGTGCAAATCTCTCTAATGGCCTTCTACAGACTCTTGAGCGTCCATCGTGGCCATGTAGAGTCATTCTGCATTCATCAAAAAACATAACTGACCTCCATTGATCGAACGTCCAATTTAAATGTTCTGTCGATTTGTCGGTCATCACGTTCTGATGTTGTACGACAACGACCTGATCCCGGTCACCGACAATAGCCCACTGTCTCTCGAAACTTCTGGTATACGCGTCGAACTGAATATCGACTTAAATTTAACTGTCGAGCCACTTCACTTTGGTTTTGTCCTGCCTCCAGCAAGGCTATAACACAGCTTCTGCGGGTGTAGTGTCCATGTTTTTCCAAATTTTCCGTATGTAATCACAAGATGTGTTATCACATTAAAGTTCAATGCACAAATAATTACGAAATTCCTATAATTAACCCTTTTATACCTGTCTGAAAGGGAGCAAGTAGTGCCTACCTGAAACAAATTAACTCGCGGAATTTTGTTATTTTGATATTTGTGTGTGTAATTTCCAAATAAAT
>JAPWLS010002483.1:0-12431 GCA_028551675.1 Tineola bisselliella
GGAGATCTACCTAGAGTCCGGTGGGAAAAACCGGCGAGGCCGTTCACCTTCAGCGGCGTGGACTACTTTGGACCGCTGACAGTGACAATTGGACGACGACACGAGAAAAGATGGGTGGCGCTATTCACCTGTCTGAGCACAAGAGCCGTTCACTTAGAGTTGGTGCACTCCTTAAGTACCGACTCTGCCATCATGGCTTTACGGCGCATGGCGGCCAGGAGAGGATGGCCACAACAAATTTGGAGCGACAACGCCACATGCTTCCGAGGAGCGGACGCCGAGCTACGGGCAGCATATAAAGAGTGGGCACCAGAGCTGCGAGAACACGGGATGCTAAACGGGATGGAATGGCACTTCATCCCGCCGGGAGCACCTCACATGGGCGGCTGCTGGGAGCGGTTAGTGCGGTCAATCAAAGCAGCACTAACCGCAACACTGAAGGAAAGACATCCGAAGGAAGAAACTCTGCTGACGTTGCTGGCTGAGGCAGAACACTGCGTCACGTTGACCCACGTTCCGGTGGACACCGAAGAGGCATTGACTCCGAACCATTTCCTCATCGGGTCATCATCCGGAACACCAACGACGGGGCCAGTCCGCGAGACCGACAAAGCAGCATGGAGGAAGGCGCAGGCGCTAGCAGACATGTTCTGGAGGAGATGGCGCCGGGAATACCTACCGACCCTAGCTCCACGGGGCGGCGGAGGAAGCGACAGGAAGATGGAGGAGAGAGATCTAGTCCTGATGATCGATCGCCTTTTGCCGCGCAATGTATGGGTGCGCGGAGAGGTGATCCGAGTGTTCCCGGGACCGGACGGCAAGGTGCGAGTAGCGGAGGTGCGAACCAAAGGTGGGATCTTCAGGCGGCCTGTACGCAAGCTAGCCGTGATACCGGTGAAGAGCGACGGGGAGACGTCGCTGGGGGGAGAATGTTAAGAATCGGGACGCATGCAAATTGTAAATATTAAATATAAGATAGGTAATGCGTCCCGCTTCTCCCCCACGGCCAGCTCGGTACACCCGCGAGCCTCTATCCCCACCACGCACCGAGACAGAGCGCGCTACTCCCGCACGCCGAACAAAGGAATTGGCCACGCCCACCAGATGTTCGAAAATAAACCTTAAGAAGAAACTACGTCTATCATTATTACAAGGAGACCATACAGTCCACTGTCCCGATTCCCTACAACTCTATTGATGTAACAGGCCACGTAATTAAACAGATTTACAACTTTAAGTAAGTTTTGTTTGCAAAGTATACAGTGCAACCTTGATATAACGATTATAATTCGTTATATCAAGTAATTTGTTACAATGAGATTCGTTATACAGAGGTTAGGTTGGTCTACGATTCGTTTTAACAAGTTTTAAAATAAATATTAAACTCAGCTTTACGTAGGTAACTAATCTGCTTCCCTGTTATAGCGAACGATTTCGTTAAATAAAGGTACATAACACTTTCTTTTTATATTTTGCAAAGATTGAAAATTCGTTACAAGAAGCTTTTTAACAAATGTATTCGTCATATAAAGGTATATTTTGCATTAGCTCTTACGGGCAGTTCTGGGGGATTTCGAAAAATTCGTTAAATCGAAGAAATCGTTATATTGAGGGTCGTTACATTAAGGTTACTCAGTATTATCATTTTTATTTTATTTATTAAAATTAATATTGTAATGATTTTTTTATACTAAATTATGTTTAAGCTTAATAAGTTTTAAAAGTTTAGTATGAAGCGACAACAAATTCATTGAACTAAACTTCTGTAATGCAAAGTCTGTAATTATCCAATTAAAAAAAAAATACAGACTAAAAAAGATTATTTGGGAAAGCAGCAAAGATAAATGTACATCTGTCGTTTCACCCTTGCTTCTATTGCAGTCTTCTGGTTGATGGATCGTTCTGAATGTAATATGGGGAAGAGAAAGAATATATTTTATGATATTCTTTTATATGTTACTGCAGCTAAATATATTTACGCATTTTAATATAATATATCGAGCAGTGTTATAAAAAATCTATAATCTCTGGTTTGTTAAACAAAAGAAATGCGACGAAATATAGGCTGAGATTTTTACTAAACTTGTTTAGTAATATGTAATATTGATTTCGTGATTGTGACTATGGCCAAACTACATTTGTTTCTCCAAAATTTTCACTAAAGACTCAACTACTTATAATAATTGTGAAGGATATTTAATACTAGATAATGTTGAAAAATTACTGAACGCTAAGCTGTATGGGCAACAAACATTTTGACAGTTCTGACAAGTTGACAGTTCTTGACGAATTCTTTTAATGACAGCCGGTTTTGCATTATTCTTTTGCATAATTGACTTAAAGTTATTAAAATAATGTTAGTACTAACCGAAATGGGTTTGAAATCCGAAGATACATTTGCAGAAGAAAGTGCGAAATCACAAGACAATACCCGTTTCTTCATCATTACAAGCTTAACACCAGTTCTAGCTTTCATCATTCTGATATCAGCAATTGAACTTGACCGAGAAGTCGCCTCCTTTTCCCGCGAAATAATCTCCTTTACATTTGTCCTGCTATGTTTTCAAATGGTGATAGCTATCTCCATCATTTGCTTAACGTCCATACGAAAAACTCAGGTTTCTGTAAAATATTACATTATTTATTTAATTCTTCATTTAATTGTGCTGTTGATATTCTTCCCCTCTTGTTTAATTATAACTTTTTTTAATAACAATTTACCTTTGCCGGTTGTGATTGTTGGTTGTCTCTTATATCTGTACTTTGTTTACTCTATGGTGTTTAATAAGGAGTCTAATTTATTTTTACGCATTTAATTGGTAAGTTATATTGAATTATTATTATAATAAGTTAAAATTAAGAAGTTAGATAAATTATTTTTACTTTAATTTCCAGCGTAAAATATTTTGAGTTAAAATATATGTATTCGCCTAACATACCTAACATAAAATTTAAAGAAATTTTGTCTGTCATCTGGAAATTATCAAAGGAACCTACAAAATATTAATTCTTATATTTTAGTATTGAATTATCCATTAAGTAAACGTCTATTCATTTTCTCTCCAAAACTTGATTGAAAGATTTAGTAAAAATCCCAATTTATTACTAGAGATATTTTTGTGATGAATACGTGATGTGAAACGTGACATAAAACTTTGATACCAGAATAAGAAACAAACGAATTAATTCCATTTTTGAAATTAGAGCATTAAATCCATGCAAATTCGAATTTGAATCATTTGTTAGAGGGACGAAGGGTGCCTCCTAGAACCTTTTAGCACATAAAGAGTTGCCCGTTAAAGCTCATATATCATGTAGAATAAGTGGTTCACGTCTAGAAACATTTAGAGAGTGATCTATCAAGCATAATGTGCTAACATGAACTAACTACTTCTGTTAGTTTAACAACATTTGAATATATTCGCTTAATGGTAATTTTTATAACAATAAGCGATGTTAGTAATGATAAAAGAGCAGAAATATCAATTTCTCTTAACATGTGATGTTTTTTAACGTCTTTTGTTCAATTTCCGTTCGTGTATTATATTACCCAAATAAATAAATATTTCTATCATATATTAGTGTTAAATACTTTATTCGATAAATATAACCACATTAGTATTAAATTGTAGGTATTATAAACGTTCAAGTTACATTTTAAATCGAACACGCTAACTGTCAATTAAGTACCCAAATTTGTAATGAATTTAATTTTTAGAACGCTATTAGTGTCGAATGAATATTCAACGAATAAAATCGTCGATATCGTGTGTTCTGAATTGAACAATAATTGCATTAACGAGGACCGTGTAATCTTATTAATATGCCCGCAGTCGTAGCTGTCGACGGAAAGTACGTAGTAACATTTTTATATGAACAAATGCATTAATAAAGCAGACTATAGTAAATGCTTTAATACTAATTGTGATTATTAGCAAAGTCGACCGTTCCAAAGTTCTAATATCACTTTTGGTTTCCAACAACCAGCATAACAAATCGACTCGTTGATCGAATCGAATAAATGTCTTTAGTCATGAACGAAAGAGTGGTAGGCAGACTGATGATAGCATTAGCCCAGTATAACGCCCCAGGGTAGTACCTAGTCGTGAAGTGACCTAGTCGCGTTTTGTTATCAGCTTGGAAGTAGCCGGGATAACGAGAGGAGTGTGCCCTGTTAATTTGAATACAGCACATTCGTCTCCTCAAGTCGGCATAGTGGAGTCGACTGGTAACAGTTGTCTATGCTCATGGACCACACTCTAGCTTAACATCAGGCGGAGTGTGGTCATATGCTGGGCTATCAATAAAATAAAATAAAATAATTGAAATTTAATAAGACTCTTAATTGTTAGTTTTTATATTACTATGATTAATCTCTAGATCTCTAATATGTACAAAGTTCTAGATGAGTATTGTGTTTAGTTCCCAGCATGGAATATACTCCGAAAGGACAATTCCCACATGGAGTACCTCTTACTGTGCGGGCATTGAAATTTAGCCAATTAAGGCCGAAGACTACTTCTATAGTATCTCGACATCCAATACGGGCTCTCCGACCCGTAACCTCAGCGGTAAATAGCGACACTTGATTGGCTGTACGAAACAATCTAAACTTAATTCATTTTGTCTAACAACACTCTTAGTAAATTCTGAATCTACTGCGGGCACCTTTATTACTTGTCGTTGCCTGTATAATTGGTTTATAAGTTTGAGTTTATGAAGGAAATGTGATTAAAATTGCTATGTTTTCAGTTGATATTTACGTGGAGATTGGGGTCGGACCCGAAACAGTTGAAAGTTGAAACGGATCCGCAAAATTTAATAGGGAAATTGAAGGCGAATTATGATTTGAATATTTAATCATGAAACACGTAAAATTTAGGAGACGACTCTTTGATGCGATATGTTTTAAATCTGCTTTTAAAAGTTGTCTTCTTACAGCACTCAATTTTAAGATTACCGCCGCCAGTATCCCCAATATCAACATTTGATTATAAATACCATTCACGTTCTCTGAGTGACCGAAACGATAGACGGCTGCTCTGTGGAACCAATTAATTCCCTGCTCTATAAAAACGTGTGCGGACTGCTTTATGAACTATTTGTGTATTTCCGGTGTATCTCTTCATTAATATTAATAGTTACTATTTCTTGGAATTGGTCTTTTAATAAACTATAGCGAAGTGCTAAAGTTGTACAAATAATTATCAATATTTTAAAGATTGCTCACAGTATCCTAAAATCTTTAAAATAGCCGACAGTCATGTTTGAATTTGTAGCTAATGTCTGTAGGAAATACATTCCGAAATACAGATCAAAGGTAAAGGAAGGAGAGGAGATTGGATTCATTGAAATTGTTATTATTTCAAATGTGGTTTGCATCTAACGTTTAATGTACATTCCTGTCAACATCAGATCCTATATATTGGCTTCGATCAAAATCCATTTACTTGCAGAATTTGCGGCAAATTCTGATCGATAAAACGTCCCGACCTTCCCCCCATCAATTTAACTTCGATTAACCGCTAGAGACACGGCTCTGCAATAAAGGTACAAAAAATTGAGCCCAATTGGGATGAGCTTTCATGCTCCGACTATTTTTGTTATGTTCCCTGAAGCGTTCAACAATTTGTGTGTTTTTTTTATTTATACCTTTTTTACGGTTTCTTTTTCATTAATGTTTTTTTTAACTTCAGATTAGTTATTTCCATGTTTTTAGATCATTTAGTTAGTTATATACTCACTTCTTATCTATCTTAAAATTTATAACTGTAATAAAATAAATACGAAAACCTATATTTCCTTCTATTCGGTTTTACTTCGCTTCCCCTTTCTTAAATCTTATGTCCAATAAAACGACACGACAAACGTTCGAGAGTTAACTTGTATATTTCAAATGACTTCGTCGTTTCCAGAGTGCGATATATTTCTGTTTAAGAATAATTCGAGTTGGGTTCGCAACGGTTGGTAGTAATGGGCCAAGTTTTCCCTTGATGCCCAATAAAATGCCCCCGACTTGGGAATGGAGTGATTGTTGTAACTCGCTCGATGTTTTTCTCGATCTTATTTATTATTATTTACATTATTATAGTTTCAACTATTTTATTACGGTAATGGCCGTCTTTTACTTGTTTTTTTTTAATGCTTATAAATTTTTATTCAATTTTTATTTTTATCGAGTTTTAAGATGATCATTCGCTTTCATTAAAAGACTAAAAAACAGTTGAATTTGTAGCAGTACATAAATAACATCTCATGCATTCTATTTTTAAATTAACATTCACCATTGCATTCGAAATTGAAGCAGAATGAACGACCGCGATAGGCCAGACAGTGTGGCAGCAAGCATCAGCGGATATTCAATGTATCGAATCGCTCTTTCATTCGATTTTACTCGATATTCAGCCAACGTCGGCATTGACTATTAAAACCACCATTCACTGTACTAGTTCAAATGCATAGAAGCTCTCAGGTAAAAATGTTCAAATTCACTCTTCACTTTTCATTTAAAAAAATCGAAGAGTTACGTATTTCCAATATAATTTATATATCAATACTTACTGTCGTAGATCAAAAAAAAAAACAAAAACAATGTCTATAAAAACTCTTTTTTATAAACTTTTTACGACTCGTCCAAAGACGTATATAAAATAGAGATAACGTTTTCTCGTTTTCAATTGTTTGAAAGATTTTATGACACGTATATTGATTTCTGTTCCGTTATTAACTACTTTGTGTGGGACTACAGGTTTTTTTTTAATTTATAGACTTCTTATGTATGGATTAACAGGCAACGTGTTATACATGCGTCAATTTTGTTCTTATTTTATATTCAATTCAATTTTTATGTTCTCTGTCATACATTTTCAGGCGTCACCTCTGCAAACTATATTTTGGTGTACCTTAATAATGATTTTTCTTTTTAATTAATTATATAATATATTTATGTAGTTTAATGCAATCTTAAAACATTAAACGTATTTTAAAGGGTCGTAATTTTGTTACTTCTATTGAGGCCAAAATGCTCATATAAAATTAACGTATGACATCGACATCAGGAGGTTGCTAAAATAGGTTAACGGGCAGTAAACTAAAGAATGTTTTATAACAATGAAATAACTTTAAAAGTACGTATTTGTTCGTTGGTATTTATGAATTGCAATAATTTATTTTTATATACTATATATATATTATACTATATGCCAAATATATAAGAATGTGCATCGCACAATCAAATTAAGAACGATACGAAAGATAATTCACCTAAATCGCTTAGTTTCTCGACGTTGGAACAGAGAATCTACTATTTATCTTGTTCTATCGTGTTAGACTTAAAGCTCAAATAGAGCGATCGGCAGATTTATCTGGTGTAAAACTATCCGTTATGGACAGAGTGAGCATGTATTTTGTTAATATCAACATTTTATGTTATCTTTTATTGCTTTACCGAGTCACTATCAAAATTTGAGACTATATATATATTGTTTTTTTTTTTAAATAATATTGTTTAAAAATGATTTTGTTTAAAAGTACAAAGCTCCTAACAAATTTTTTTATTGTTGCAGGTAAACGAAGTTTTTAAAGATTGTGTGACTTTCAACAATCTATAATTCCATTTGAACATTTTCATTCTCAGAGTATACGTAAGTAATTGGACTGTGTTGGCCACAAGGATAGGATCTTGACGATTGAGCGTCAAGATGGGGGTACCACTATTGATATTGTTGATTATATTTTGCTATTATACTTTAAAAGTATATGTGTAGGTACAACTGAAGCTTATTAATTAATTTCTGCGTATATGTAAAAGATTTAGTCAATTAAAGGTATAAATATAAATGAAATACATAAGCAAATATGTTAGTACCACCATCGTAACGAACACCAGAGGTCGGTTCTGATGGAAAGGGGCTAGGCTAATAATGATAGCTAAACCAATTTATATAATGGAAGCTCTTCGTTGATTTGGATGTATTTTGTTCAAAAATAAACGGTTGTTGTTGAGTAATTTTTCCGTTAACATATTTGCGATTTATTTTTGCTTAAATCTTTATGAATTGACTAAATTTATACTTAAGTATTATATGTATTTAAGTACTGATATCACAGTTTGTTAATTTTTCATATTACACGAATATATGTCCCTCGTATAACACGTGTTTTTCCCCATATAACGCGGGGATTTCACATTTTATATTTCTGTATTGTGAAATTTATAAAGGTTCGTTCATTAATATTGGATTTAAATCCCTTTAAAAAGATAAGTTAAATGTGAATATTTTACAAAACGCGTTATACGGGGTGTTACGAGTTCGTTATAAGAGTATGCTGGTACAACGCTTTTTCCTATAACGCGGAACCAATCTACCGTGTTATAGGGGGGTTTACCATATTGTTAATAAATTGTGCATAAGTTCATATAAAATGCATTTTCGATTCGTTAGAGATGTGATGGGTCGCGTTGTGGACAGTGAACCTAACATCTGGTTAGTAACATAACCCTTTATTCAGTGTTCATAAAAATACCTCTGTATACTGTTATATTTGCTCTGAATGGATTACATAGGATTTGTTTAGGTTCTTTTTGTGTGTGTTTTTTATACGGGTCGTATCCGTTTGGCGATCGTGATACGTTGTTAACATATTAAAAGGGACGTATTTGATTGGTCGATACGTTTCGTTTGTAGAAATTTAATAGAAGCTGTCTTTTCCAAGATAGAATAATATTGTTTATATATATTTTTATTACTATCTTTATACAGTTTTAAAATAATTAAATTAAATCATAGTTATGTTAATATGAATTACGAAAAATGTTTTTTGTTCTTCCAATGTGTTTTTATTTTATATGAAAATAAAAAAAATATATATTTTCATTTAGTTTTATTATTTCTTTTTATTGTCTATTTCACGTATTGCTGAAGAAGTGCTGGTTTATTGAAATAATAACCATTTTATTACTAAAGATTATTTTACTTTATTATTATTATTATTATTGGAAATAAATAATATTTGTTATTATCTATTGTTTTTTTATTATATGTTGAAAAATTCATTTCAAGTCTGCATAGAAACATACAACAGTGAATATCTGTACATTACTTTTTATAATTAACTACATCGGGTCTAGAGAGAAAATGTAGAAATGTTTAAAGGAAAAATGTGATTATTTTTTACGCTAGTGACTGCAAGTGACCGAGTTTAACATGACATAGTAGTATATATAGTAATATAGCATAGGTAACCTAATTAATGGATGCATCATATCTTTAGTCCAATATAACAAAATATACAGATACCCGTACTATTATATGCACATGATAATATTACCAATTCGTATGACGTACGGGCTTCATTGGAAACATTCGGATGGGTCGATATTAAATTGCCCGTCTGTCTGATATTCTTGATTTTTGTTTTTAATGCATGCTTACATTGTTCCAGCGTAGTGGATGCTTGCATATTCATATTGTTTTATAGACTAGTATAAATTAGTCTTTGAAGCTTATTTATAGAAGAAATATAGACGGAAATTTGCGGTGGTTTCATTAAAACGCTGACAGTTGAAGCGGACAGCAATTTGTTTAACCGACATTGATTGAAGCCAAACGTAAATACAAAGTAATTGAATCATGTTATCTTATTAGTATTTCTTTTACATATAGGCAATATTAATAAAATATTGTGTAGCAAATTGTATGTTAACTTGTATCGTGTAAACGGGCGTTCATATCATCGCAGTAGTTTCCTGTTTCATGTCCGATCACATAATATCAGTTTTGTATACTAGCAATTTCATATTGTTGAGAGCTACTCCATTCGTAATTTAAAAATATGGAATTGTTATTTATGAGGCGTTGCATTTATGATTTTGTTTTATTGTTTTTTTTTAGTAGGATAAACAGAGATTATTGGTTGTCGTAACTTTTCACTACATATCTCTCTTCTTACATTCACTTGCCTTGTTTTGAGCAACTTCTCACTAATCTATATAATCTTAAATAAAACAGTTTCAGAATCATATAATTTATTTTAATAATTCATAAAATTAAATCTGTCGTTATTGGGGATTTATCGCATAGCATAGGTCCCAGGCTCAATAGACTAGACTAGAGTATTATACAACTATCTTTACTCATAGTAAAGGATAACTTAATTCATCTAACATCTTTGCTAACCTAATTTTAACACTTAAGCCATATTACAGTAACAATATTAATCTACGTCACATAGGCATGCTTAAGAGGCCAGCACCTAAGATCTGAATGATAAATGAATTAAGCTGACAAGTATGAAGGGATAATAGACCGTGATCCCAGAGCTATGGTTAGGGTCAGACAGTTTGGGACATTACATGTAGGTAAGCATTTATTGGTGCTTCAGGTAGAGGTGGGAAACCTTCAAATGTTATGTACTAAGATCTTCAGTCAGAGTTATATACACGGAAATTTATACGATAAAATGCGTTGTGAATTGTTATTGAAGCTTAAGAAGATTAGTATGTTGTATGTATTTTTAAATATGTATTATAATATGATAAAATGTTTTATAAATTTATTTGAATAAAATATTTAAGGAAAATTCAATTAATAAAATGCGTCGTACGTTTTCACACCGAAAAACAATAGACTATCAATAAAATCCCGTGCGCAATGGGGTGCGGACCGTTTGATAGTGAATCGTGCGAGGTCGGGTGCGACCACGCAGTTTTATATATTTGAAAATAGAATTACCTGAGGTGAATTCTATATCGTAAAACGTTTTTTATGTTTACTTAAGTATATTGAGAGGCTCATCTGCTACAATTGCCTTAGAAGTTCCGAATCTGATCCCCGTTTAAAACATATATATCTTGGTTTTGAGTCTGGGTTGTCCGTATCTTGAAATTCTAGGCACAGATTGCGTATGACATATCATCTCTAGTATATTGAACACAGTTGCATTTTAAGTTAGTCCGAATTGAGTGATATTGTATATTTTGGGCGCTTAATGCTATAGTATTGTTATTGAAATGTGGGGTGGTTTATTGTGTGTTATTTATTGTCATTCTATATTGTAGTTATGATTTTATACGATTTCTTTAATTAATACTACGTATTTGAAAGGAAATAAACACGATATTAAACTGCATGAAGCCTTAATAAACTAGTTTTACATATTGACTTTTATGTGAGGCCTATAATCCCTACTATCCCTACTAATATTATAAATGTGAATGTGAGTTTGTTTGTTACGTATTCACGCAACAACTACTTAACCGATCATCATGAAACTTTGTACACATATTTTAGAGGTTGTTCACGACGAATGATCCGTTTCCGTGGACCTTGTACCTCTCCTGGTGCCTGGGGGGCTACTCAGGCGCACTTCGGACGTAAATACGGACGTTTCCTACTCAAGAACATTTACGTAAATATTCACGAAATTACGGATTTAACAGCGACGTCACGACGGATAGACCACACAATGCTTATTTTATGGACATTTGACAGAACTTTTTACGGACTTCACAATTCACATAAACTATAGAAGTGACGGCCGTATCACGAAACTTCGGATATGCCTGAGTAGCCCCTCTGCTTCGCCTACAGACAGCTGATGAATAACCTGGGCTCCTCGCCTACTGAGGAACCACTACCTCAATTCAGCGACAACTGACTCGTCAGCCCTCTGACGATTCTTTTATATGCTTTATTTTAAAACAATAAACATCCAAATTCCTTATTCCATATCTTAAATTTAAACATTGACAATTATCTTCTAAATTTTACTAATACAAAACCTAACCTACGTCCGTCAATGTTTCCTGTCATTGACAGAGGTACTAGAATTAATATAGGATACTTTTTATTTAAAAAATATTATTTTTACTATAGTTTTAAACTCACATTCACATTTATGATATTAGTCGGGATCTCAAATAGTGGAGTTATGTAATTCTTTTTGAGTAAATAAATATCTTAAACCTTATAATAGCATAATACTAAGACAATTTTAATATTGTAAAGGTACTTCCTTGACTAATATCCCATCGTTACATGATAGAACTATTCATGAGTAATTTCTGCACACAAAGCAATATGCAAATAGGTCCCAACGCCAAACTCCGATCAATAACTCACTTACAACCATTTTTCATATATTATAACTAAAAATATGGTATTGAGAAAGTTTTCTAATTTATATTTAAACTAGTTGCGACTCGCGGCGTCGTTTGTAAAATTGCAAAGTGTAAACAAACTTTATTAAAAGTGACTTTATTTATTTTATTTTTCGTTATAAGTAAAAAAATCTTTATTGTACAATAAACACTAGCACATTAGCACAATGGCGAGCTTAATGCCATTTGGTATTCTCTACCAACTAACCATTAGAAGTGGGATTGTGACAACTTTATTCGTTTTATACAATACTAGTTTAGTCTCCTTTTG
>JAPWLS010000660.1:0-21934 GCA_028551675.1 Tineola bisselliella
GAGATAGATGCCCCAGCGGGATAGATGCCTCATACTCTAAAAACCTAACTTCCAGAACTCGCGACTAAGAATTAATAGTATAAGTAGGAGCCGCAGTCACCCCGCACCTTAATTACCCACGGACAATCATATGATGAGGATGCGTTTCGCTCATGCGAACGATTATCTCCGCGGCGAAATTCACGAACACGTCAAAGTTTTGAAGGTTAATATTTTGAGTTGTATAACTTTATAATTAGTAATAAATTCCGTTATATTTTTTATAACGTCAATATACTGGTTCATGGAGTCTGCATGTAGGTGTTAGTAGATGCCATTTTGTTTATAGTTTATTTAAAAAATATTTGGGCATCTATCCCTATCAAAAAGGATAGTTGCCCTGATTTTTAGAGGTATAGGTGCCCTTAGGGGCATCTATCCCTTCATAAACCGTATATGAAGTAAGTATATATTTTAAAAATTTTAATGTCTGTTATTTTTTTTTTTAAAATGTATTTACGTATATTTTTTTTAGGAAAACATTATATTTGACAACGAGAAAAGGGTAAACATATTTTTACTAATATACAAACCATAAGCTTATATGCTGAAAAGCGTAACATAATTTCGACCACGAAAACGAAATAGCTGGAGGTGCATGGTTTAAAAGTTTTATTGAACGAAATCCGGAGCTGTCCATCAGACAAGCTGAAGTTTCATCTGTGGCTAGAGCTAAAGGTCTTAGTAGAGAAGAAATAAATAACTTCTATGATCTTTTGATCAAAGTTCTGATCGAAAATGATCTGTTGGACAAACCAGGTAGGATCTACAATGTGGATGAATCCGCAATTCAATTAAATAATAAACCCCGAAAAGTCGTAGCAAAAAAGGTGCAAAAGTCTTCAATTCAGTCACATCTGCCGAGAAAGGTGAGACGATGACGATCGATGGCTGTTGCAATGCAATTGGTAATTTCCTTCCAGCAGCTCTTATAATAAAAGGTGTGAATAAAATACCTGAATTTGAGGATGGACTTCCAAGGCTCAAAAGTCTTCAGGAACAAAAAGTCAGCCTATATAAACGCTGAGCTTTTCTATAAATGGTTAATAGAAACTAAGGGAAAGAAAACTAAAGGTTTGCCCGTAAAGAGAACTAAGAGATAATTAAAAGCACTATCCGGCTAAACTTCATTTAGATTGGATAAAATAATAAAGATATCTTTATTGTGTTATTTTAATATAAAGCAGTATGATTGTGCAATGTGCATGTTGATACTTAATATGAATATTCTATAACAACAATTTAGAATTTATATTTTGTTGAATAAATGCTTGTAAAATTTAATTTAACATAAACTATGATTATGCATGTTGAAACTTAAGAATTTATATTTTAGTTAAATGCTTTAAAAAATTAATTATGGTCATTTGTGTGATACTAGAATTATTTTTATTAGAAGATATAATATCATTAGATAACAATTAAAAGGTTTTAAAAAAAAAGCAAAATGTTTTTCTTTATTATGGCACATGTTTCTTGGCGACAATTGCCGTTTTAGGAGTAGAACTACCTAACATTTGGTTTGGTAGTACTAAAGGGCATCTATCCCTCTCAGTATTTTCATGGTGGGGCAACTATCCATATAGGTAGGCGTCTATCCCCAAAAAAAGGTTCCACGAAAAGCTAATTTCTGAAAAATCTGTATTTGATAGGTTAAAAAATAATAACAATAATTCAAGATGAAAGATTGAGCTAGCTATATTAATAGAAATTATTCGTAAAAAAATAATATTTTTAAAATTAGGTGGCTATTTCAAAAAGTGGGGCGTCTATCCCGGTTTTTAAAGAAAGTGTTTCACGCAGTAGGAATTTTAATTTGATCTTGCAAGACCAGTCATTTTGGCTGGTCTGGTTAATCTAGGGTTAATGATGTTTCATATTTCAATGACGCCTGCCTTTTATAGCAATTTTTGGCAACCTTGAGTTTTATCCTGTAATTTATAAAGCCTATATTGATCAGTGATAATGTAGCATTCAAATGGTGAAAGAATTTTTGTAATCGGTCCAGTAGTTTTTGAGCTAATTCGTTACAAACATACAAATCTTTTCTCTTTATAATTTTAGTTTTTTTTAGTGTAGATATAGATTAGAGGCATTGAGTTTTCATAGTAGGAATTGTTTTAATGCATTTTTCTCATCTCTACTTAATTGCCAGTACTGAGTATATTATTAGGAAAACACATAGATATAAGTATATTCATAATTAGATAAATAAAACACCGTATGGCTCGTAGTCATTAATTATTGAATTTGCTCAAGACTTCTACTCTCTGTATACGTATATCACTAAAATGTAATAATAATAATAAATGTTTATTTTTAAAATCAATTAGTATATTATTGGTTTGTCTTGGCGCTGCACATTCGTTTTATATTTCTTAATATAACTTAACTATAACAGTGCAGCGATATTATATGTGATATCTTATAATGCTTATTTAGTAAACGAACTTAATATCAAGTTTTGTCTCTTTCTGTCTTATCTTATTTGAATAGCGATAGAAAGAGACAAAAAATAATTTAATCGATTCGATAAAGTAAATATTTTTTTTTAATTATCTCTTCATGTCTTAACTATATTATAAATTATATTGGTATATACAATAATATACATAGGGTAAAGCCGAGATAGATGCCCCAGCGGGATAGATGCCTCATACTCTAAAAACCTAACTTCCAGAACTCGCGACTAAGAATTAATAGTATAAGTAGGAGCCGCAGTCACCCCCCTCCTTAATTACCCACGGACAATCATATGATGAGGATGCGTTTCGCCCATGCGAACGATTATCTCCGCGGCGAAATTCACGAACACGTCAAAGTTTTGAAGGTTAATATTTTGAGTTGTATAACTTTATAATTAGTAATAAATTCCGTTATATTTTTTATAACGTCAATATACTGGTTCATGGAGTCTGCATGTAGGTGTTAGTAGATGCCATTTTGTTTATAGTTTATTTAAAAAATATTTGGGCATCTATCCCTATCAAAAAGGATAGTTGCCCTGATTTTTAGAGGTATAGGTGCCCTTCATAAACCGTATATGAAGTAAGTATATATTTTAAAAATTTTAATGTCTGTTATTTTTTAAAATGTATTTACGTATATTTATATGGACTTTTTACTAATTTAAGTATTACGTAAGTATTTTTGCATGGTTGCTAGAGCTAAAGGTCTTAGTAGAGAAGAAATAAATAACTTCTATGATCTTTTGATCAAAGTTCTGATCGAAAATGATCTGTTGGACAAACCAGGTAGGATCTACAATATGGATGAATCCGCAATTCAATTAAATAATAAACCCCCGAAAAGTCGTAGCAAAAAAGGTGCAAAAGTCGTCAATTCAGTCACATCTGCCGAGAAAGGTGAAACCATGACGATCGTTGGCTGTTGCAATGCAATTGGTAATTTCCTTCCACCAGCTCTTATAATAAAAGGTGTGAATAAAATACCTGAATTTGAGAATGGACTTCCAAGGCTCAAAAGTGTTCAGGAACAGCTTATATAAACGCTGAGCTTTTCTATAAATGGTTAACAGAAACTAAAGGAAAGAAAACTAAAGGTTTGCCCGTAAAGAGAACTAAGAGAGAATTAAAAGCACTAGCACTAAATTAAAGGCTAAACTTCATTTAGATTGGATAAAATAATGAAGATATCTTTATTGCGTTATTTTAATATAAAGCAGTATGATTGTGCAATGTGCATGTTGATACTTAATATGAATATTCTATAACAACAATTTAGAATTTATATTTTGTTGAATAAATGCTTGTAAAATTCAATTTAACATAAACTATGATTATGCACTTAAGAATTTATATTTTAGTTAAATGCTTTAAAAAATTAATTATGGTCATTTGTGTGATACTAGAATTATTTTCATTAGAAGATATAATATCATTAGATAACGATTAAAAGGTCTTTAAAAAAAAGCAAAATGTTTTTCATTATTATGGCACATGTTTCTTGGCGACAATTGCCGTTTTAGGAGTAGAACTACCTAACATTTGGTTTGGTAGTACTAAAGGGCATCTATCCCTCTCAGTATTTTCATAGTGGGGCAACTATCCATATAGGTAGGCGTCTATCCCCAAAAAAAAGGTTCCACTAAAAGCTAAAAAATTTCATGAAAAATCTGCTATATTAATAGAAATTAAGATTCATCCTATGTCACAAAGTTGACACAAAAACCGTTCGTGTGTAGAAAATGACCATTTATATTGAAGTTTATTGTTTATTCGACCTTAATTTTCGTCCCATGGGACGAATTTGGAAATAAAAATTAATCTACTCTCAAAATACAAATTTAATAATATTACCAATTGATAATTATTTTTTAACAATTAACGCACACTTTAATACAAAATTATATTTTTTAATAACTATTGTTTTATTATAAAAACATTCGTCCCATGAGACGTATTTAATTAAGACGAATCGGTGTATTTTAGCTATTTATTTTGATAGACTTCAACGGCCGTGGGTAAGTCAAGTTAATGTCGCTATTACTTACCATTAATGCTATAAAAGGGCTCAACTCTTTGTTTACCATTTTGGTTAGAAATTACCAAATTTAGGTCACGGTTATTTTCTTCAAATTCAATTATTTTTCAAAACATTTCAAATAAATATTGTACATACGTGGCACGCTATTACGAATGGAATTCTATGAAAAGGGTGGAATTACATAAATCTGTCACTTTCGTATGCTGTTATACTCCTAATATAACTTAACTATTATTTATTTATTCACCTACCTACAAAATTACATTATGACTAGATATTATAAAAAGGACTACTATTATTGTATAAACTAAAACTAAATGAAATTTTAATTATAGGATAGGACGGCATGCTCAAGGTGATAAAGGGATAGATACTACACTTCTAATAACATTACAAAAATACATAAAAATAAAAAACAAGAACCAAATAGATGTAAAAAGAAAAAAAAAACACAAAAATAAAAAACAAAATTAAAATACTAGTACAAAGTACTATAAAAATGGTAAAAGGCAAAAATCTATTAGCTATTTTAAAATAGATAGCTACATATATATATATATATATATACTTGGTTTTTATTCAATATTAAAACCTAATAGATTTTATATATATATATTTTATATATATATTTTATTATTATATTATTTATTTATTATATTATATTATTTATTATTATTATATTAGATTTTATATATATATTATATATATATATATATATATATATATATATATATATATATATATATATATATATAGGTATATTTATATATATAATATTTTCCCCAAGAATATTTTCCCCAAGAAACGAGTAAATTTTGTTAAGCAAAAACACGTTGTAAAACATAAAGGCTGGGCTTATGGCAAACAGGGAAACATGCAAGCAAACACGTATGCAAAAGTAAACGTTAACTATTTGCTCGAACGTTCTCAATAAGTCAACGAATAAAAGTGAAAAATAAAACGAATTGTTTACGCGTTCATTTGCAGAAACTACCTTCATGTGTGTACTGTTTTTTGCTACTAAAAGCAGCTAAGTTTAACGTCCAATATAACATATATATATATATATATATATATATATATATATATATATATATATATATATATATATATATATATATATATTTTGCTTTTACAATTACAAAAACACACAACACGAATATATATTAAGAAATAAAAATTTGATCGACACACCCCGCGACTTTATATACATTTATTTTATTTAACAAACACCCATTTTGAGACCATTAATAAGTTAAAACTCTGTTATGTTTTATTGAGATTTATAAGAATTGTTGATCAACCAAGAGCTGACATAGCAACTGTGTAATATCTCTTACATTTAGTCAAGAACCTGACTTCCCATAGAACCTGTGCAAAATTGTATGGTAGATATATTAAAAATGTGCTTAGTATTGTTGTTTTTTTTTTATCAATATCACGTTTATGTTGCGTGACCAAGTATAGCTAATTAGAAATGGCGATAGGATAACGGTAATGTATCGAGTGGCCCATCGTTCGACCCCGGGCATCCTGTCCCGCATGCCGACCTACTTCGCTTATACATGTATATGGGTAGGCACTAGGCATAACTCAAAGTGGGTAAGTCGAAATTTGAGAGCAATAACTTTATTGTAACTACCCTAGTTATCCATATATATCCCTACTAATATTATAAATGTGAATGTGAGTTAGTTTGTTACGTTTTTACGCAACAACTACTTAACCGATCATCATGAAACTTTGTACACATATTTTTGGAGGTACTAGGAGTAACTAACATAGGATACCTTTTATTGAAAAAAATATATTTTTTTTACTATAGTTTCAAATTGACTATAGTTTCAACTGTTTGGATTTTTCTATTTTTATTTTCGTATCGTACATATAAATTATTGTCGCATTAGTTTTAGTAACGGTTCCACATAAACTTTAATTTATTTCAAATATGCTTAGGGATTTATTTCTACTTCATAGTTTATTAACAATGCTTGCTTAAGTGCGTTTATTGTTTCATTTTATAAATTATATTTAAATAACAGTAGCGCCATCTATCCATGAAATAAAATACTATTATAAGAATAACTGAATTAAAACTAACCAATAGTATGATACAATCAGCACAATTAAATCTGTAAACATAATATTTAAAATCCACACTATCTCCTGTAAGATTCCAAATTGACCGATTGATAGAATATTGACCGAAAATAATTGCTAAATATCTATTAGAATTACTTAAATACTTTTGTAGTTTTACAAAAATATTTATCCATTTTGGTGGATACAAATTTATTCGTCCTTTTAACGTAAAACAGTTGAAGATGCCAGTGGCGTAGCGAGCTTACACACTACCTCACACAATACCTTTTTAGCCTCCCCATTCGAAAACCATATATAATAATATTATATGTAAAATATACTCGCAAATTAATAAATAAATAAAGTCATAGGCTCAACACTGGCACTAAATTTAAAATATATTTTCCAGAAATCAATTATAATAAAAATTATCCAGCAATTTTTTGTTTTGAGGACCATTTATCTCCCCTTTGTGAGTAGAGCCACTGGAAAGTGTTATAGCGAGAAATATTTGTCATGTCAATCTTGACGACGCATGCGTGTCTTCAAACATAGACCTCAACATCAGAAAGAGTACGGTTAGAAGCCGGATCGCTATAAAAAATCACCTAATTTCATTTATATTTATTAGTTCAGAATAAAAATTCACCGGGACGCTGACATTAGCGGAGATTTATCTAAGAAGGAACAGTCGCTCGTCTAAAAAGGGCTTGGCTATATAAAGCACAGTGGACAGTGAACGTTCATGCAGTGGGACCAAGCTTCATTAAGATTTTATTTATAAACTTATATAAGAAAAATGGTTCATATAAAAAAAAATTAAAAAAGACAAAAATAAATCACTTATTCAGGGTAGAGGCAATGTCATCTGCTAGTGTTCCTTGTTTTTTTTGTCTAGGGTATGAAAATTTAGGGCAACAGGATCTACACTAAATGTGAATGTAAAGAAACTTTCTGGCAATTTGTTTTTTTTTTTTTTTAAATTATAGTTTTCTTTCACTAGTCTTTTGAAATGTGGGAGGTTCCCGAGCCGCATTATGTATAAGTCATTTTATATAAAATTAGTTTTAAAAAAACAACAATCAAAATAAAGATTCAATTGCCTAGTTTTATCTCCCTGGACGCACAACTTTTATTTATAATAATTAAAATATTACTTAATAAATTGCATAGATTGCCTGATAGAGTGGATTTACCAGCAAAGAAACAGCAAAATAAAAATAGATTATAGGACCCTTTTACACAGAGCAGATATTATATTGAAGGGGATATACCTAATAATAATTAACAAAAATACCTACTACAAATTGACTAATACAAAAAACAAATGACATAGGTAAGTGTGCAACCGCGCACTTTTGTCAAAGTATTGACCGATTTGATGATAGCGAGTTCCCGGTCCATCCACCTCGTCGTACAAGACCGACCAGCTTCTATATAAGTCAAGATGAGCCAACTAACGGCTCCTGTTTGCAATGACCTTCTATTAATTACTTACGTACTCCCGTAAGGCGACGCGCTTCGCAGAAAATCACTGTGATACTGTTTCCGTAATCTTTTTCAAAATGGTCCTTCGAACCGGATTCGGGTTCGCGCCAAAATGAATACATTATAGAGTATTTAGACGATTATACAGAAAAATATTAGAACACGCACATCTTGATAATAATTAATTAATTAGTATTACCACTTTGTCACAAAACGAACACATACAACTTTGTATTCTTTTTTATTAGTGACCGACAGATGGCGCTAACTAATTATATATCGCATATTTTCAGTTTCAACATCAAACATTATTGGAGGTAGTTATTATTTTTAAATCCACTTAGCTATACATTTACATATATTTTTGTTTAACACCCGCGAAATAACTCCAAGTCTCATAGCGGAGGTGATTACTACTCACAGATATTTCTCAGGCCTTCTTATAACTATTTCTTGAACCAATTTTCTGTAAAACTAACTCCACGATTGATTGATTAATACAACCAAAGCCCATCATTATGAGGCACTTTTTTCCAATTACACATTACCCAGCGTTTTAACCACAGAACGTTACAATAATTACGATGCGTGCATAAACTTACGGGGAAACAATCGTACCGGCCAATTAGAGTCCAGTTATAAATTTATGCTTTTTAATTACTCTTGTATGTACTACACGAAACGAGTACTTCATTTACAGTTACGGAAACATTATTCATATTAGAAAATCATTATCTATTTTAGCCTATAAGTATGGTCATATGTTTTATTATGCCTTACACCTATACAATATACATATAGCTCTAATACCAAATCAGTAATTAACGGGATACCTTGCACTTTATTTAGTTTTTACTTGACTACACTCAGTCAATTGTTTGGTCCATGACAGTACCTACTATCAGGACAACTAAATCCAAAACAAATATTTTTAATTTATTTTATTTAGTACTAGCTTTTACCCGCGGCTTCGCTCGCGTTTAAGTCATTAATTAAGTATCAGAGATTGCCTCCAAAAATATGTGTACAAAGCTTCATGATGATCGGTTAAGTAGTTGTTGCGTGAAAACGTAACAAACAAACTCACATTAACATTTATAATATTAGTAGGGATTAACCGTATACATTTTAGTATTAATGTACGGAAGGGCACTATCTACAGAAATATAGTCCTAGGATTAGTTCTGTAGATAGTTTCTGTACTCTGTACCACTTACATTAACCCCAAAATCCCAGAAATATTATCCTTAACAACAAAACAATAATAACATTGTTATTATATATTTATAAATACAACAAACAAAATAGGACACGACTCATGATATATCTATAAACAATAGGCACACGTGTCGCTTGCAGTATTTCGGGAAGGAGGTCGCAAAGTTCATTGACCCATGTTTAGAAATAGCACGTCGAGACGATGCGCCTGCGCAAGGTGCAGCGCTCCCAGCTGCACTGATTGATGGATATCGGATTTCTTTTGTCGTACACCGTATTATTAGCAATCTCACTAGACTGCAAATGAATTAAAATTAAGAATATTATGTATTTAAATGAAATATTTAATATAGTATGCTATAGTGGAGCGTATCCTAATTTGGGTTAAGGAATTGTTGAAGAGAATCACACAGAGAGATCAAATTCAATTAATAATAGATTGTCCAGAGCAAAGTTAGCTTTTATGTCTAAACTAGCTGTTGCCCGCAACTACGTCTGCGTAATAATGAATGAAATAAATCTAATAAGATTTATACATACTTTCATCCCCTATTTTATCCCCTTAGGGGTGGAATTGATCAAAATCCTTTCTTAGCGGATGCCTACGTCATAACATCTACCTGCATGCCAAATTTCAGCCCGATCCGTCCAGTGGTTTGGGCTGTGCGTTGATAGATCACTATGTCAGTCAGTCACCTTTGAGTTTTATATATATAGATGAAACCCTATGCAAGTAAGTAAGTGACTATTTGCACCATTTATTCCTGTCGCATTAAAACACCGATATAAATAACTTGCGTATTAATAACCAATAATAATATATTTATGTGAGAACATTTCCTTATAGAGATATTAATAAAATATAAAAACAATATAATTAAATCGCTACATCATTCATATACATATTAACTATAATACTGTTTGTTTTGTAATATTTACATTAAAATTTATGTACAAACAAAAAAAAAACAAATGAATTATTTACTGTTTTTATTATAAAATTTTGGCATGATGTCAATTCTGGCAACTTACAATTATTTATAAAGCCTTATTATAAGATAAATAACAACCTGGTGTGACTGAGATGATTGTGTGTATGTTGGTGTGCTTATATACTTAGGTACTAGCTTTATTTACATTTTTAAAGATGCATTTAAAGCTAAGAATGTACATACTAATACTAACATTATATTGTACAGGCTATGATTGGCGAGTTTCTTGTGATTTCTACTCGTCATATGTCTTCCCGAAATCTCCGTAGATTTTGACTATACGCGCAAGAGTTTGAAATTAAAAAAAAACGAATCAATGCGAACCTATCGGTGAGAAGCGGAACTAATAACGTCTTATTCAGAATAAAAAAATAAGTCTTCAATGTAAGAATCAGCACTAGGAGCACCGGTCAAAAGACTGGATCACATAATTTTTAATTTATGAAGGTCAATTTGTAGCACCGTTAAAGATACTGCAAAAACCAGTGCCATTAACTAATGCATGAATATTAACTTGTTAATTTCCAATTAAAGATCGCCCAATAACAAACATGCTAACTGTGTTTTCTCGTTTTGCAAATACCTTATATTAAAAATACTTAAATAAAATAGTGGCATTTTCAATGGTAAAACCCACACTAGACACACAGGTACTCCACCATCACCCCTAAAATAACCTAGTTGCATTTAACCTCTTCACGTCTTTGGCCACATATGTGGACGTTTAGTTTTTTATAATTATAATTACAGTCAATAATAAATAGAACAAAAATTTGATAATAATTTATTCACTACAAAAGTAAAAAAAAATTGGTTAGGCCGCACTGGTCATTAAAAAAATTAAGTCACATTTTTTCAGAGGTTAAGGATTAGCTTGCAATTATCCAAGAATAAGGAGTCAACAGTGACATACCACGGTGTATATTCATGTCATAAAACCAACATCCAAAACAAAACAAAAACGCCTAAAACTAAACCTATTATAGAGGGCGCAACTAGGTCGGAGTTACTCTAAAATTAAGTTAGCATTAAAAATGAAACAGATCGCAATAAGGTAACACAGAACAAGTTTCAATAAATTCTAGTTTATTTTGGGAGTTCAAAATTGCGGTCAAGACGGTATGTCACGGTTGACGGTATACATTATTTAAATATTAGACCGTTGCCGGCAAATCCATTATTCAATAAAACAAGAAACTGTGATTTATTTTTCCATAACACGGAAGATTAATAATAATTATTTACTCAAATGTTTATAACTGTCTCTATAATTAATTTATATTTTAATGAAAAGATTGCTATCAAATTAAACGGCACGTCTTTTGACAATTTCATAGTACCGCTTTACACCACAAGATGGCGTTTACCTCCCTAAATTATCATTTTTGAGATCGCATATAAAATTACTTTTAAAAACTAAATATCCCGTTTTACTCCATCTGCAATTGCTACTGTCCAAAAATTAATTCATTTTTCCAGGAAAACAATAGCGGTCGGTTTTTTGTCAAAAAAAAAAGGTTCAGAGACCCATCCGTAAGTAACAAACCATATTTGTAGGGACATGAGTCATCTTCAAGTACGCGTCACAGAAACGACAGATCGACAGAACAATGAGGCTGGAAAAACGCACCGTACCTACATTTATGCTGTAACCGACCAGAAACATACTATATCTATATTCTCTATTTCGTAAACACACCTAATGTACTTTGAACCATAAATTGCATAACACGAATTTCATGATATTTTGACCCCCTCTCCCCGTCCTTGTCATAACTAGTCACATTTGTGAGACCCCCCCCCTTTACATAGTGTGACGTCACATATTTTGCAGTTCCGAAATTATTTTTATTTCCATTTAAATTATTTATTAATAAAATCAAACGTAGGTATGAAAATTTAAAAAATTTAAAAAAGGTATATAGTATTAACGAAAAGGCTCTAAGGCTAGACAAGTACAGCGAATATAAATTCGCAAACAATACAATTTAAATCTTATGAACATGCAGATAGAATTGAATATATTATATTTTGAAATGTGATGTCACGAAATTTAGAACCCTTTAGAACAGCCATTCTCAAAGTGTGTTCCGCGGAACCCTAGGGCTAAAATACTGCAAAAAATACCTACCAAAGGGAGATTATAAGGTTACATCTAAATATTCCAACTAAATATTATGTAATATTACATTGCAATATGATTTCGCCAAAAAAGTTTGAGAACCGCTGCTTTAGAAGAATTTAGAATTTCGTTAAAACATATTTTTTAAATATAAATTTAATATACATATACATCTATAACAATTAAATTTATCTCTAATCATAAAAGCTTAACATCGAGTGAATAAACTCCACTATAAGTATACAATACATATAACAAAAAATGTTCTAATACAAATTAAAATAATTAGTCGTACATACATATGTACATATATATTTATAGTTATATTGAGATTTCTCAATGTCCAATAATACAATCCCCAATTTAGTCATAAAAAATACATTAAAAAAACAGTTGAACTACCATTTGACGGCAAATTACTGTTATAAAAAGTAGTAAATATGCAGTATCGATATTGTTACGAGGATTAATAAAGACAACGGTCTCACGTAGGTCCAAGGTCTCGATAACATAATTAGTACATGACATTGAGAGCTCGATTAATCCGTAAAGGCTTATGTCACTTCGAATAAGTCACTTACCAAAACATTATACAGTAATGCCCCGCTTTACGCGAGGGATACGTTCCGGAAAAAATCGCGTTAACTGAAATTCCCGCGACCATAGAGAAGTTGATGACTACATTAGTTTATACGCATTCTTTCGCGTAATTTAATAATAAATGCGAATTTCGCGTTATAGTGAAAGGGTCGCGTAAAACGGGGTATTACTGTATTGGATATTTGTATTTAAAAATTACACTATAAATAATAATAATTATCACTAAATATCAGAGAGTATGACAATCCATACAATTGTCCATTCGATTGACAATCGCTTCAATTAATAGATCAATCGGCTACATCAATTGCTGTTGTGCGAACACAGGGAACTCAGGTCAATCAATGTTGATGTTTAGACATGATTTTCAAGCAAAATAAAATTATAATAGCTATAGAACAGTGGTTCTCAACCTTTTTTCTTGTTGCGACAAACTTAACGATTTCAAAATTTGGCGGCACACAAAGAAAAAGATAAGTTTACATTTTTTTAAATTATATTATTTAATAATATTATGATATACCTAAAATTTGGCGGCACACTTAGAATTTCGTGCTGAGAATCACTGCTAAATAACCTTGGAATTGAATTCGTAATATTCATTAATATTGATCGTCTCTAGTAGGCCTAACACCAACAAATATAACGGTTTTTACAAAAATGGAACCGGCTTAGAACAGGTATAAGTGTTCCACATTTAAAAAATCCATTATGTATTCTAAACCATTTAAATCTGATTTTGTTTTTTTTTATGTTGTGAAATGTTTCTATTATGCCATTTTGTTAGTAACATTAGCATTTGGGTTCTTTATTATGCAATTGGCTTTTAACTTAGCATAATATTAATAATTTAATTCATTTATTTTTCCTTTCATAACTACATCGAACTGAGGTCATATGGTAATTGTATCGCCGGGTCCCATTAATATTTTTTTTTTTTGTTGAAATAGCTTTACAACATAATTTTCAGTGGTTTCTGAGATTCTCAATACAACGAAGAAAATTTTAAATCGATTTTTTGTAAAATTGTGATTTTGTAGACCCTATGTGAATAAAACTCAGCGATATATTGATAAAAACAGTAAATATTTCCACATTCACTGATTTAATTTTACAGTTTTACATATTAATAAGGTGTTAGAAATCCTTGAATTTCACACATAAGTAATAAATTCAACACTTACCACCTTTTTTAGGCTTCAAAAGGACCGAGACTACAAACAAGTTGTTTTTTTTATCTAATAATATTTGTCAACGCCACCGTCAATTATGGCAACACAGACGACGTCACGTCACTTTGACGTTTAATTTCCCGCCAACGCTACACCCACGCGCGTTCTTTTTATGCCATACCGAGAAAGTCAGCAGTTAATTTACTAATACGAAATTGTTTTTATTGGTTATTTATTACGTCATTAATTTCAACGAAATAAAAATTTATGTTAAATATATACATATATATTATACGTACATTTTTTTAAATATTAGGCAAAGATAAGTAAGGTCACTCTACTCAATGGCCGAGGCAACGAAACGGGAACTTACCTGTAAAAAAAAAGAAAACATTAATTTTTCGTCGTTAAAAACGCAAACATGTCCATAAAATAAAAGATATTTTTATTTACAATCATAAGTCACCTTTTAATTATTAATATAACATTGTAAATTATACAATTTCACATTTAAAAAAAAAAGAAATACTTTCTCCCGTTCACTTTTGTTTATAATGCATATTAAAGCAATAAACAAATTATTATTTATTCTAAGGAGTTTAACGTCTCTTTCTATCTAATGTATTTGCCAATACTCTTGTCCTTATCTATCAAGCGAACGTTACAATAATTGTAGTGTACTAAGTACTGATCGCTCACTATCACTTAGCACTATGAGCGTACTTTTTCTCTTTTAGTACATCACTCCTTGTAAAGTATATAGAGCTTTTCAATTCCTGAAAAGGGTAAACGTGAATACATAGACCCATATCGCATATTTACTTTGACGACCAGTTACTATCTTATATAGTTATTATCTTATTAGAACCGATATTGAAATAGTACATACCTATACAATGTACTACTAACTGAAAAGTGGCTGACTAATCAAAATAAAGATCGCGATTTGTCTGTATCAAGGTTTTAAATTTATATACATTATGATAAAATAAAAAAGATTATGAATCAGTCACTATAAAGAAATACTATTTTTTTATTTATTTACTTTTAGTAATTGGGCTTCAATAGGGCGATTTTACTCGTCAAAATAAATATAAATGAAATAAATTATTATCAATTTGATTTAGCTGCTGTATACTGACATTGTCCACTTACATACTAATGTCATAATAATATATAATAAATCTACTATGACGTAGAAGAATAGCTGCTGTATAGGGGCATTGTCATACTATTATATACCTAAGGGTAAACATTTTTTTATCTATAATTAAATTAAATTAGTATTTATAAGGAAATTCCCCAATTTATTGATTAGAACTACAACTAAAGGCGTGTCACTATAAATATTAAAAGACAAAATTAACGTTTAAAAGAAAAATTACGCGAAAAATAAATAAAATTTACTATATTTGCTTTAAGATGTAACACTACAATTTTAAATTGGCAACACTAGGTTTTCCGGAAGTAGTGAGCGGGGGTCGGCCATCTTGTTTTTTTTTGGTCTTATTTTAGCAGTGTGATAATAGTTTTACAGAGACTTAATACGAATCGATTGATATTTACTAATTTTAAAGTTAGTAAACACCATTCTAAAAAAGTTATTACGTTAAGTAATTTATAACTGCGTATTTTTCCATATCAAGCGTCGTATTTTCGCAATTGAAAGAAAGCAATTCAAATGACCTATTAGTGGAAACAATTTCTCACACAAAAACAACGCTTTTGCAACATAATAATAGAATAAGGAGTTCTCAATGTAAAATTAAATTAGATAATAATTGAAAACGTGACAAACAGCATGCCAATCGCACGTCGCATAGTCAAAGGTATTGTTAATAATTTTTAATAATAAAACATCTATTCGACTATTACATAAAGACGACTAATTCTACGCTTGCCCAACCCTTTTAGTGTAGGCGTGATGCTATGCAATTTCATTATCGGTGTATATGAAACAAATAAACCCATAACGCGTTGTTTTAGGTTACACGCAAACGCGATTTTGTGACTGACGCGTTTAGTAAAAAATAAACCGCAAATACTCTATTAAATAAAATCATAATAAAAAAATCGCAACTACTTAGTATAGAAACTAAAAAGTATACATTTAAATGTTAGCACGTGGCCTTTATAATTAGTTTTTTTTTTTTACAAAGACGTCCCGGATTCAATTCCCGATTAAACACGTATACCTATTATTATTATTAATACAGGATACTAACAAAACTAGACATTGATTTCGAGTCATGGTGTTATATATATATATATATATATATATATATATATATATATATATATATATCTTTATTCTGGTAAATCCTGGATCAAGTGTGGAGTTCTAGCATAGATACAATTCACACTCTCAAAAAGTACTCTTAACCTAATACTTTTTGAGCAATTATTAAAAAAAAAAATACATTTCTCCTTAAAAATGTTCAAAACACCTGCTTTAATCTGAGTAATAACTTGTGACATAGCTATCTATAGCAAGTTGTTTATTAGTATCCGTTTCTCAGTATAGTATAGATCGGAAATGCATACCGTATTGCATTTTTTTCATTCTAAAAAGTGTAGTATATGATAAATCACATAAGGTAAAAGGCCCAGTTATTGACACTGACCCAGTTTCTGACACTTTTCACTTTAATTTCAATTTAAAGAAAAATTGTTACTTATATAAGTTAATTATTTTTTTCAAAAGTAAAATAATTTAATTAAGTACTGATTTTATAATAGCAATAGTTATAAACAAAACAACTTTATACAAAAAAAATATTTAAGGCCCTGAGTGACGGTCGAAGCGATTTTTCGGTTGTAGTCTAAGTTATTGACGTAAGATATCCGTATATTGAATATGATTAATAATAGCCTTTTCTTCGCTATAAAATATTAAAATATCATTAAAAACAATATTTTATTATTAAAATATGAGTATCAATAACTAGGCTCAATTTTATTGGCATGTTGCAGTTATTGACACTCATAAGGCGCGGCCAACTCGATTTTTAGTGCAGGCGCGACCAACTAGATTTGCAGTTCGCGCGCAAAACACATCTCCATAAAATGTAAAAATATTTATAGTGATTCTTTGTATTATAATTTTCTTTAATTACAGTAATTAATTAATGTTGAATATTTTGTAGAGTAAATAAAATATCATTTATTGTTAAAAATTAATTTTAATACAAAAATATCAAGTGTGGACAAAATGTCACTTTTGTTAATTTTTGAAATAATTATTACGGCAATAATTTGTTTTTAATTGAATAATAATTTTCATTGATGATAAAATACTTTTATTATTATTAATATTATTTTATTTTTATTTTTTGGAATTCAAAAAAAAAGTAAGCTACGATGATAAAGCGTTAGAGCAAGCGATAAGCCTTGAAATTTAAAATTCCACGAACAACTTTATTGTGTAAAAGTCGTGGAGAATTTAAATTAATTTTAAATTGTGTTTATTTGAATATTTTTTTATATTTATACGTCATTTTAATTAATAGTGTTAAAAAATCAATGTTTTATTTATAATAAATAATAATTAATGATAAATTATTATTTATTATTACAAATTGGAACTTGATAGTACTTATGTAACCTAAAAAATAATTTTCAAATGAGTGTCAGAAACTAGGCCGATGTTAGTGTCAGAAACTACAACCGAATAAATTTTAAGTGTCAGAAAAAGTGTCACATTAAATTTTTTATAAGTTATCCTATGATAATCTTAGAATCACTCTTAAAGTGTCAGAAACTGGGCCCTTTACCTTAGGTAACGACAGTTACTCATATATCAGCGCAGGTGTTCATTATACCTACTTACACCTACTTAGTGTTGTTGTATCAATATCAAATCTTATTGCAGATTATCAATTTGAAAAAATTACATTAAAATTACGTAAATATTTTTCTCAGCGGAAAAAAAATATTTCATCAGAAAAATAGTATAAAAATACGAATTTCATGGGAAACAATAAAAAATAAAACTCTTAATAGGTTAAAAAAAAACTGAATATAGTATTCTAAAAAATAGGACAGTGGGAAGTAGTGGGTTAAAGAAAGAAAAAACAACACTAAGTTATAAGCAATTTTATGCGAATCATATAAATTTATAATTAAAGTTTAATTTGCAAGCAATTGAGCGACAATGTACAAATGTACGAAATACATCAAAATAATTGAACTAAAATGGAAGCGAGCACAGGGTCATTTATATAAACATAATATTAATTGTTTCAGTGACCGTTCGCAGTCTAGTTTTGCATACAACAATGTTGCTGTACGAGCGCAATCGTCTATACCAGTGATCCTCAACCTTTTTTTGTTGCGGCATACTTTGAACTATTTCAAAATTTATCGGCACCCAAAGAAAAGTTTAAAATTTAATAATATTAACATAAATATATCTAAAATTTGGCGGCACACTTACAAATTTCGTGTGCCGCATGCCCAATGGTTGAGAACCACTGGTATATACTCACTTACCCTTTTAAAATCAGCACTTTGTATCGCATTTCGATATCTTTATTAGTTATAAATGGATTAAAAAATAGATGGTACCAGTTCTCGTGAAGAGCCAATTGCGTTTCTACACAGAAATTGTAATTATTGCATATTAATGTTTAATTAACATAGAGATTGCGCAATAAATTGCTAAATAAATGTGTATTTTTATTACTTGCTTTCTTTATTTACAGTGGTCTTTCTCTAAATGTGTTTTAAAGGACTAATAAAGGCAACGTAATTAATTCCAATTTTAAAATATACGAAGCCGTTATAAATCCGTTTCCGTTTAATATTTAATTAACAATAGAACGATTGTTCGATATAAAACAACAAAATACATTATTTCTGCACATTCAGCTCATGTGTCATCCTGTCAACCGTCAATTGTTTTTCAGAATTCGAATTTCCGAGAGTTGTTGATGTTATTCACAGCCCTACGCATATCAAATCCCGCCAATTCTTGACTTTGTTTTGAAATTCGAACAATGCATCGTTCAACATGGCGTTGTTTGTTTAATTTTGACGCTGTATAATTCACGATATTCCGTTTTAAAACAATGTATTCTACGTTTAATATTACATTCCAATAGGGTACGTTTTGCAAACCGCATTTCTATTGTCATGTTTTAGTAATAAATGACGGCCGAATACTAATTTATTTACAACAGTAAACATACGTACATATACAAGGAATTGCCAACCAATAGTTTATGGCGCGAATAATTACCGCACGAAGATTGAAACATCAAAAAGAAAAATTTGTGAGATATAGTATAGACCCTAAATACGAGAATTATGTACCATAGAAGTATCTACATTTTGCATTGCTTGAAAATTAGCATATTGGTCGGCAACCCACGCTATTACTTAGCAATCCATCATTATGCTACAATGGTATTTAATATTTAGTTAGGTCTAGACCTTCCTACACAGTTCTAGAATGCTTAAATGCAAAATACATGCAGGAAATATTTTTTTACTTAAAATTTACCTACTTTTAGTAATTGGGCTCCAATAGAGCGCTTTTACTCATTAAAATAAATTAAATAAATTATTATCTATTTGATTTAGCTCATACTGGCAAAATAAATTCATCTAATCTATATATATAAAATGACTGACTACTTTGATCTATTTGATGTTATGACGTAGGCATCCGCTAAGAAAGGATTTTGATCAATTCCTGGCAGGGGATGAAAGTTTCTATAAATCTTATTAGATTTATTTCATTCATTATTACATACTAATGTCATAATAATAATATATAATAAATCTACTATGATGTAGAAGAATAGCTGTTGTATAGGGGCATTGTCATCCTATTATATAGGTACCTACGGATAAACATAAAATGATATCGGTTATGTCCAAGCTTTTTTGTCTATAAGTTATTCATCTAACGTGTAATACGATTTTTGAATAAGTTTGCTTTTTATGATTTTCTTTAACTGATAAAGAGGGTAAAAAAAATTAATAAAAATAAGCTTTTCTTAAATTACGTTCGTGAATAACCTCAAACAATACCGAAATAAACTTTGACTCAACATTGCCACTTAAGTATTTTAATATTCAAAGGCGATGATTTAAAATCAAGTTAAAAATTTATAACATAAATCGATAATCGATCATTTATGAACCTAATATCTATTGATATTAAAGGCCGTTATCAATATTTAAATATTTCAGTAGCCAATTACAAATGATAACAATGAAATAATATAGATTTCAGATTTGATTAAATACTAGAGTCTTCTATATCAGAGATTCCCAAAGTGTAATAAAATGTAACATGTATGCGTTCATAGATCAATCCTTTATATCAGCGGTTCTCAAACTTTTTTGGCGAAGGAAATGCCTTAATATAATTGTAAAAAACTGAATTAAATGTATTTTAATTTCTTCGATCAATCCAAAAAGAAGAAAAAACTCTCATCCAGTGTTTCTCGTTCAACTGACGGAGGAACGAATTATTTAACTACAAACAAAGAAGATGCTGCGGACGCAACGCACTTAGTAAAAATAGAAATATACGACTTGATGAAAATTACAAAAGTGTGTGTAGACGAACAATGGAAGTATGCCGACGTGAGAGCAAAATTTTATTGTAACAATTCGGAAAACATATTAAAAGACACAAAGAAACTTGTTTACCAAATAACGAAAGATGTGTCTACAACCAATGGATCTAAAAAATATTTTTATAAACATACTAGTAATAAAGTGTCCGGTAAAACATGATCATTGACGTCACCCCTACCTCGTTTTGATCCACGACTATAATAGGAATAATTCTTCGGCCTCTTGTTGTTACTCACAGTATCGTTTTTCGTTTCCAAACTGTTATCGTTACGAATGACATCATTATCATCGTTGTTCTCATCGTTAGTTTCCTTCGCCTAAGTTGATCTGAGTGATTCCGTTTGATTACTCCATTGTTCATTTCAACTTGATAGGAGTAGGGCCCGGTGCGTTTTAATATAATTCCTGATTCGGAGCCATTCCCTATAGATTTGTTAACCCAGACCATGTCTCCAATCGAATATTCTGGCGGAATAGTTTCTTTAACTGAGTTCCGGGAATAACCCAGCTCTTTCAAGATCTTCCTTAACGCTTGGCTTAAGAAGATCAAACGTAGTGCGCATTTATCTTCCAAACAACATTTCACTTAGTTGGTATCATTACCTTAGTTGGCGAATCTTTTTTATTCACTGGATACGTTTGGTTGCTTTCATTGTCGCTAGATTCGCTAGACGTGTTGTGTCGTGCTAAACGTCTCGTTCGAAACTATTTATGCATTGCTTTGCCGCTACTAATGCACACTTTTGAGAAGTGGTTGTTCTTCCCGCATAAGCTACAGCGTTTGCCTCTGGCTGGACATTCCTCTAAATTATCGTGATAGTCTCAAAGGGTTTTCCCAAATTCGCAATAACCAGCAAGGCTACGTGGTTGTAAAGATAACTTGTAGATTGTTTCACCTTCTTTTCGATGTCTTGTTTCTCGACACTTTTTCTGAGAGTACGTACGTTTTCTTGCCATAATGATTGTTCAATACAATACTTGCCGATAGACATCGTTATTTGCATTATGAATAAAATATAGATGCAGTTTTAACATGAAAAGCTGTTTATTTTCAACCACAATGACATAAGTGACAATTGTATTTTAATTATGTAACAATTTTTATCGGGAACGCGGTCGAACGG
>JAPWLS010002172.1:0-11656 GCA_028551675.1 Tineola bisselliella
GCGCATGATGATTTCGTGCGCGGTAACTTGGCCACTACATCTCTTGAAACATTCACAAACCACCCTCTTCTAGGAGACAAGTTTTCTGGAACAACACGTCGAAGAATTTAGTACAGATTTCAAGATAAAATACTGAAGTAAAGTTGTACATACTATGGATACATATGTTTAAAGTAATCTACTAACGATCATTGTAACACAGCGGTCAATACACCAGTCTATTACTCAATGGTCCGGGATTGATTCTTGATCGAAATAAATTCTGATTGATAATATGAGTGTTCTATGTATGAATGCACTATATATGTATTTATTGTTCAGAAATAAACATTTTTTTGTGAATTACAATCTCGATAATACTATTAGACTATTGCCATACCGATTATGATCTATGATAGTAAACCATAAAAGTTTCAAACTAATTATAAATAAACTGTAAACGAACACAACTTTACGAACTACCCCGTAACAACCAAATATAATGATTAATAAATGTTCATTTAACAAAACAAATATTAACAAGGATTTCATTTGTTATTTAATTTATTTAATGAAAAAATTTGTTTCGAATAATTAACTCCATCCAAAACGTCTTCTCTCTTTTAAAAATACATGAAAGCACTTTCCTGTTTATATAAATACCTACTACATGTTAATCGCTTAAGCAATTAAAGGAAATTATTTTGCTTATAATTCCTGCTACATTAGGTCGATGAAGGAAAATAACCTCCACCAACATGCAATAACTTGTCTCGACGCGTTTCGCCACTTCACGTGGCATCATCAGAGTACGTGTGGTCGTTTCGGCTTCGCTTCGACGGCTTAAGCAATTTCACAATAATACTAAAATAGTATCGATTCATATTACCAAATAACAGGAATCAAAAGTGTATACAATCAACATTTCTCAGTTATTTGACCTACTTCTCCTTATATTGTATTACTAATGGTTACGTTTTGCCTTATTCTTTATTTTAATTAGTAATTTCTATAAATAAAACTAGTCTATGGAGATATTACCGCATTATTTGTATGGTTAATTATAATAAATTCATGAAAAATGCAAAAACATCCCTTAAAAATTGAGATACAATCCATGCGAAGTTTCGTAGTCATTTATCAAAAAAAAAAACTCAAGTCCAGCTCAAAAACTCTTGTCACGACGATTTATGACTCAGGAGCAATGATTTATAACTGTTAGGTATTAAGGGGGGGGGGGGGGGGGGGGGGGGGGGGGGGGGGGGGGGGGGGGGGGGGGGGGTAGGGTTAATTCGGCCAAAAAACAGCATATTTTAAAGAATTTTTATTGAAAAAACTGTTAGTGTAAATGAATTTATGTAAACGACATATTATCAAGTGATATTTCACCAACATTGTGTGATATTTTTAAAATAAAATATAAAGGTATGAGCCGGTGGCAGCAATTCTTAGTGGGTGCCTTGAAAAAAAGGTGTTTTGCGGTGGACATCAGAACTTGTGGCTGGGTCATCTGAAACATAAAAACTAAAAAAATTCTTATAGTTTATAAGTTTTTCTAGGTAACCCTGTCGAGTTTTTATTCAATTTTTTTCTTTTTTAAATTTTTTATGGCAGTTAAAAGTCAAAATACCGATTTTTGACGAAAAAATCAATAATCAAGCCGTTATAAAAAATACTTAAAATTAAAAAAATAAAAAAAACTCGACAGCGTTACCTCGCTAATTATGCGTAGAAAGAGTGTTCAAAAATTTAAAAAAATCGCTCCAGTAGATTTCGAGTGACAGTGTCCACCGACTTTAAAAAAGCAAGTTGTGGGAAAATCGATTTAAAGTTTCACACTGAGAAATTTTAAAGTTCTTCAAATAAATAAACTAATTTTTTTAAAAAACTTACATAGAGTCGTCAATGCCAAGTTCATACATCAAGGAATTGTCATTCTGAGTGTCCAGAGCACGTTGTTGCACTTCCTAATGTGAATTATAGACAGAAAGAGCATAAACAGCTGTAGAATAATCCTGCTACGCATGCACTAAAGACCACATAGGAGGGACTCTAACTAAAAAAATCTCTGCCTCCGCCAGTTTTGCTCGGATTGACTTGAAATTTTCAGACAATATTCTTGAAATATGGTACTTTTATGTCAAAAATTTTGAAAAAATCGAAAAAAAAAATTTTAAAAACCCTACCCCCCCCTTAATAATAAATTATCCTTTTTTACATAATTTTAAACTGTCTTACAACTTATTTTTTTACCTTTTATCCATCAATTATTGGAAATAATTAATTACTTGTAACGAGCGTCTTTTGTTAATATAACTTACAAAATTCATATTATAGGAGAGGAATGTATTTTAATATGTATGTACCTCATACTCCTTTCATTAGGCTGAAACAGCGGAAGCGACTATTGCCCGAGGGCTTTATTCAGTCGTAGCAGTAGTCTCAACACATAAATCGTATACAAGCTTAACATCTGGTTTCGGCTGGATTAGTATAATATAAAAAAAAAAACAAAGGAATCTACAATCACAATTGTTTTTATAGTCGTATGACGTCATTGAATGTTGTTTACGACGTAAAAACTATCAGATAACAATTTCACAGAAACTTTCTACTAAGACGTATTACTGCTTTATCTTGAACGGAATTTAGGCTTATCTGATATGTCTGCGTTGGTTGTACAACTGACGCTTAACCTAATTATTGTTCCAATTTCAAATTTAAGTTAATTTACATAGTATGATACACACCGTTGTTTTATTATTTTTATATCTAATGCCCTAATTCCAAATTATGGACGAGAACAAGACAAACAGAATACCTAGTCCTGAAACAAATACCTACTCTTCTTTATTTATAATAACTAACTCTTCCACTGTCGCTTTCAAAAACATAAATTTTCATAAAGTGCTCGTAGTATGTATATTGACAGAAATTATGGGTCTTGTATCCTGCATATGATGATTGATAGACTTAAAAGAAAGGGTTTTAAGTTATACACAGACGAGGCCGCGTATTTTAGTCGCATAAATTAATATTGAAAAAGTGACTGTAAAAACAAAATTTTTACAAAATTTAAGATAAATTTTTAAAAATCAATATATAAATCATAAATATGTCATATTTACTGTCCAAAATTAAGAAATCAGAATTTTTATTTAGAAATTTCTAGTCATCTGAATTTATTCGCAAATATGATTTTATTAATTTAAACGAATATGCAATTTAAAACCACGTTTATTTTAATGAATATTAATTTTTTGATGTTTTGAAAGACGACATTGGTAAAGCAATCAAATTGAATGCGATAGAAAGCGAAATAAAGATTTTAAAAATAGATGGATTTAAATAAATGTTACGTTCTTCAGTTTTTACATATCGTTAATTCAAAAGAAGTTGAGCACGCTGACAAAACGTGTCACCACGTAATAAAATTGTAGTAACTTTTACGTATCCACGTGTCTCGTAACGAATCGTAGGTACTCGTAGCACATGCTACGAAATCTGTAGACTAAAACATTTTTATATGGAAACATTTTACGTGTCTAAATTAAAATTTATTGTTTATCATTTGCTTAAAAACTTATTATTGTATCGTTTTTTGTATTTATTATTATTTTTTGTATTCGTAAATTATTAGGTTCGTTATCATTAGATCTTAAATTTGCATAACGCCTACTAAATAGAAACGTAAACACGGTTTATGGTAACGCACATACAAATAAATCGTGGAGGCGAGAGACCGCGTTGAAGATAAACTCAAAATATTAATTAAACGTGTCACTTAAAGGGATTTTAACCCTGCACTTCACAGGTCACATAATACCCTTAATTACTACGTACCTAGTGCTGTTTTTCAATCCCTCGAAACACTGTCTCTGTCGCACTCCTGTTAATTTAATCAGGTTGGAAAGGGATGCTTTATTTGGCAAAGTGGAGAGGAAAGAACGCAGTGGGACGGCGCGAGACGGCCGTCGCGTTCAGCGTCGCGCGGCAGACTAAATCTGTGCCAGCCTCTCAACCCCTAGGTCAGGTCAGATGGATGTAGGGGTGGCGTCCGGAGACTCACCTCAATTTGGCATAATAAATCGTATAAATGTTTAAACACTTCCCGTGTTTTCAACAGCTATTTGGGAGGACGGCGTGATGTTTAACGAATTGGCTCACATTTAAAGAACTTTTTGATTTTATTCAATTATAGAGATAATTTTAAATATAGAATTTTTATTAGATTTTTATTCAATATAAAAAGTATAGTCAGTGAAAGAAGTGTTTTGTTAATGTATCCATGAGATTCTACGTCTAAAATAAATCTCCAATTAGTTAATTATATATTTATTAGGAAAAATGTTTATTTAATAGATTCACAGGTATTCTGAGAGCAGCATCCGCAACGCACACATTTACGCAACACGTGTAATTACCACACAAATACACAATTTTCTTTAGCTTATTTGTTAAGTTTTTATGAGAAAAAGTAGACCTAAATACTAGCCAAGTATAGAGTTTAAACTCCCTTGTTTTGTTTTAGAAACTTCAGTGATAACCGCGTACTACACGTGAGTTTATCTTACACTAAACGGAAGTGCGTCTGTGTGAGTATGCGCCTTTGGAAAATGGCTGCCGGTGGGGACGCGCATGCGCCAATTCGGGGCAGACTTTTGAAGTTTGAGATTGGGGAAGGTAAGTACACTTCATACATTCTTGTTAAGCGCACAAAGTAGAAGTGTTGATTTGCGAGATCCTTTGTTTAAATTAATATGGAGTTTTATTAATTTTATAATTGAAAACTTATGTTGTTACGTTTCTTAAATTAATATTAATCACTTTGAATGAGTTTAAGGGACTCACTATTGCGTTTATTTTAATACTAATGTCTTGACCTTAATTTCCACTTTATTTCCAGAACAAATATCCTCCTTATAAACCTCAAACAGTCGACGAAATAAATAAAAACAAAACAAGAATTTTGAATAACATACTGACATATTGACTATTACGTCATAAATTTTGTAATCACCTAAACCTAATTTTAGTTCAAAAACCAATAATAAATGAACTATATTCTAGTAAAATCATTAGTCATAAATAATGTATTGAAATCGAAATCTCAAAGGAATAAATAATATTACATAAAAAGAAAAAAACATGTTTCTCTTTGGCGTGTGAATGCGTGTTTCCATTTCTCTTTCCGTGACGTGTTCACTATTATAAAAATCATACGTTATGGGGGTCTAGTCATGAATCTCGTCTCACTGTATTTTAAGGGTGTCAAAAATTTTGGACGAAATGCAAATGTACCTATAGTCAAATGTAAAATTACGTATCATAATATATATCATATAAATGTAGTCAATGTATAAATTGTTACCAACAAAGGCAGCAATCGTTTTCACTATACCTGCCGCTCACAATATACCCGACTACTCCCAAGTCGATTTCGAAAGTTGACTATGAACTATACAGGGTTCTTCTAATATAATTTTTTCGTATTGCTGAGTCAGCAATTATACGAAACAATGTGAACGCGGCAACAAAAATAAGAAAGTTGACTGAATGTGCTGACGCTACCATGCCGCTTATAGGTTTATTCAAATGTAAGCCTCCAGGGCGGCGAAGAATCTGAGACCAACTCACAACTATTGGAAATACTATTTTGTTTGAATTTCATAGCTCTTTTGTTTTCTGCTAGCTGTAAATATCCAGGGGTTTTGTCCGCAAAATATACATTTATTCGGATATTTGATTCGTTATAGAACATATAAAATCTATAATTTAATTCTGATTGGTGTATATGTGTCTAAAACAAACTTTTTTGGCGAAGGAAAAAGCCTTAATATAATTATAAAAAACTGATTTATATGTATTTATGAATAATCATGTTACAATGTAATATTACGTAATGTTTAATTGGAATATTTAGATGTAACCATATAATCTCCCTTTGGTAGGTATTTTTTGCAGTATTTAAGCCATAGGGTTCCGCGAAACACCACTTTGAGAATAGCTGGTCTAAAATATGATTAAAAAATACAATACATCGCTTGTGCTACATGTAAAATGTAAAAATGATGTAAAAATCCGAATAAACACAAAAGTTAGTAGAATTTCACGACACAGTGACAATCCAGCAGATTAAGTCGTCTCCTGAAAAAGCGGTCAGATTGTAAAATTTTATGTCACTGTTGAAGAGAAACGATTTGATCCCATTCACTGAACGAGGTCATCGAATAAACTTGCCGCCAATATGTCGAATGGGTTTTTCCCAATACTCTCCCTCCAATATACAACATGATTTCTTATTAGATTGATATAATAATAATAGCACTCTATTGCACAAAATGATACATATAAAGAAGAACAGAAGAAAACAATGAACAAAAGATGGCCTTATCACTAAGCAGTGATCTCTAACAGGCGACCAACCTTAGGGTACTTGCATGTATGATATTAATATTTAAAAATATATATATAGTTATTTGTTTCTGGTCTGAGTGCTATATGTCTATGTGTGTCTATGACCTCTGGTTCTAGATTGATTTGTCAAAATTATTTTTGAATAAAAACTTAAGGTCAAATTTAGAAGTACAATTAGGAACTAACCCTTGAAGCAAAAGTAGTTGGCGCGATCTTCAATTTTGTAATATCGTTTACCAATATTCTTTGACTTCGTTTCGCAATTCAAAATTTAAAGCAATAGGCATATTGAACTAGCATTTTTCTTTTGTTTAATTATTACGTGTATTTTTTTCTTATAATACCTATAGTGAAAAACGTGACATAAATAAATATAAAATAAGATCTCAAACCGGTTTCAACTAGAACTTCATTTACACGTTCCCAAGTACCTTATTTGATATTTTTAATTCAATACGCCTACTTTGGGACCCAATCCACGTCCCGTAGTCCTGACGACAAGCAAGATCACATTATTAACAGTATTTGTATGACCTGAATCAATATGTTAAACGTGACTTGTTTCTTTGTAAGAATTATTTAAACACGCTCTTTTTGTTTGTTTATTGCAGCCATTCTCAAAGTGGTGTTCCGCGGAACCCTAGGGCTAAAATACTGCAAAAAAAATATCTACCAAAGGGAGATTATAAGGTTACATCTAAATATTTCAACTAAATATTACATTGCAATATGATTATTCATAAATACATGTAAATCAGTTTTTTATAATTATATCAAGGCTTTTTCCTTCGCCAAAAAAGTTTGAGAACCGCTGGTTTATTGTATACTAAGGAAATATGTTAAGCAGCAATGTATTTGGCTTTATATAGGAATACATTTAAACAAAAATATATTCTATATAGTATTAGTATAATCTAGGAGTAACGTTTATTTATTTATTAAACCTTTAATTGATATAAATTACCACCATTAGTATAAACTTAATAAAATTTTAATTATAGGATAAGACAGCTGCTCAAGATAATTGAAGTCAAGCTTTAAGAGTTAATGAAAATGATCACTTTAAATTACTAAAATGTTAAAAGAAAAAACACAAACTATAGATTAATTTTCGTTAGAATGGAGTAAAGTAAGAAAATATAAGGGCGCACGAACTTCGGACAAAAATACGGGCGTTTCCTACTCAGGAACACTTACGAAATTACTGATTTGACAGTGACGTCGTGATGGATAGGCTACTCAGAATTTACTTTACTGATGTTTGACAGGACTTTTTACAGGCTTATATGTCAAAATTCACGTAAGCTATAGAGGTGACGGCCGTATCACAATACTTCGCCGTCCTGATACTGGTGTTAGTTGAGAATTTTATTACTGATTGGTCACGCGTATTGTATTTAAAAGTGGTGATACTAATCAGAAACCAGTTTGTTCCTTTGAATAATTATTTTAAGGTAAATTTGGAACGAAGCCATTAAGTTACTAGTGGTTCTAAGTAGTGAACGATGTTCAAACTTATGCTCGAAGTTAGATTTTCATTGGATTTGTAACAATCTGCACTTAAGCGTGTTTTCAATGGAATGTGCCAAGAAAGCTCTTTTATAAATATGGTTATGAATGGAATTAGTTTTTGTAAGTCATCTTGGGTAAATTGAAGTTTTTTATTAAGTGTATATGAGTAGAGGTATCTCCAAATGTGCAAGCTCAAATCCGGGATGTTGAGAATTTGTTGTGGTACATTAGGAACATAGCTAATAATTTGCCTTCAGTTACTTAAATAATAGGTCCATTTAGAATTATTAGAGTGTGTACATGCATCAAGTAAAACAAAATTTGTGATCATTTTAAAATGATATATTTTTGGCACAATCTTAAGAAATTTGTTCCTTGTTAAAAAAATACAATTTATATTAAAAAATATTAAGGACCAAATTTCAAAAACCCTTTTTTGCAGCGGATTAGAAATACATAAAAAATGACAATGTTTATTTAATGTATGTATGTATTTGTGTTTCGTTAAATCTATTTTTATTATGTTATTATTGATTGAGTTTTAACGGGACTGACATCGTCATGTTAGTGAGCGTTAACCCTTACATAGCTATGCATGCATGTTTGTGTGAATTTGTATAAAAAGACTATCCATTGATGAGTTTAAACACAGAACTGTACAATTGATAGTAAATATAGAAGCTATGTTAACGCAAAATGTAATGTTTATGCCAGCGGTTCTCAAACTTTTTTGGCGAAGGAAAAAGCCTTAATATAATTATAAAAAACTGATTTATATGTATTTATGAATAATCATATTGCAATGTAATATTACGTAATATTTAGTTGGAATATTTAGATGTAACCTTATAATCTCCCTTTGGTAGGTATTTTTTGCAGTATTTTAGCCCTAGGGTTCCGCGGAACACACTTTGAGAATGGCTGGTTTATGCAATAATTTCAAAATTAATTGCCTACTCCGTAAGTTTAATATACATATTATAACAAATTTGTATCAATATATGCAGCCTAAAGCCTAATGCAAACGCGTATACGTCAACCTCGGTTACGTCAGACGCCCTGACCACTATTCGTCAAACAGCCTACGGGTTATAGCCTCCGGTAATTATTGTGGGCAGATAATATCATGCATGCATGACCACATGGCATTCACTAATGATCCATAAAAGGGTATCTAGTTTAACATGATGCTATATTATAATTTTGGGTATGTCTATAGAAATAATTAAGTAAGGTATATAGTATAGTACGTAGTATATATATATATATATATATCTTCAGTAACTTAATCATTAATGCACAGATCAATCTTTAACCAAATAAATTATGAGTGAGAAATGAGATCCAATCCTTAGTACAACTTAACACTAATATCTAATCTTGTGCCTCTGATCAAAGTTTTCTATTTTAGTATCAATTATTATTTCTTGACCTGTGTCGTAGGTATTTACGACTAAAAACAAAAGATAACTCGTTTTAAAATTACTAATAATCAAACCTACCACCATCTCTGGCGTTTTAAAAAATGGTTAAACAAGTTTTCAACGTTAAAACAGTTATTTTTTTAGTTTTTCTTCGTTCGATTTTCGATCGCTAGCTCCCTGTAGGGGGCGGGCCACCAAATGATATATTATTTTCATTTCCTTACTTTTATGTGACAATCCTGATTATCGCTATCGGACAATGGCTATAAATTTATTTGACTTCCTCAACTAAATGTGACAATAATGTGACGTCACGAACATGTTAATTCAGACTCTTGAATTAATATTCAATTTATTATATTAGTATGCTTATTAGTGTTTCTTCCGTTACAATCGTCGAGAGAATGTACGTCCATTTTAGGTTGGTGAAGGATTAGACCAGTTCAATTATTGTAAATTGGACAACAAAATAAAACAATTGAAAGTTAGTTTTAATATGTATTACTTCGTCTGCTTAAAACTATTAAGATTTTTCTACATACTTTAACTGGGTATGAACGAAATTCCTTCTCTACTCGTTTAAGATAAAATAACTACAATAATTAATTGGCAGTGATTATTAAGTTGGTTGATTAACATATTTTAGATTATTATTTAAACAGTTTTGAGTTATTAAGAAAGACATAACACGAGTCTTTAATATACATAATATTATACAACAATTTGACTAAATCAAAACTACCTTTTATTTTTAAATGTAAACATTAAAACTAATTTTTGCAATTGTACTTATAAATATAATAAAAATTAATAACAATTTTTTAATTATTATTTTATTCCAATACTTAGATATATAGACAGTTTCTTTTTTAATTGATCTTTAAAATTTGATCAAAAATTTCTAGTGGAAAAATACAGAGTGACAATTGCGATAATTTAAGATATATAGTATAAAAAAATTGATATACTATAAATTATGCCTAATAAATCCCAACTCGGTTTGGAAGTGTTGAAGTGGTATTTTTTTTTTTGTTATATTTAATTCCAAATTAAAAATTCTTTATTTCACATAATACCCTATCACTTTTATAGGCCTTAAATACGTTCGAAATATTAGTATTTACAATTTTCTTCTCATTATTTATTTTACTAATAACATTTAGACTAAATTTTACTAAAGTTGCTCAGAGCAGTCTTATTGTCTTAGACATGTATGGTGAAGTCCCTCCTCTCTTAAGCATAGCTCCCATTAAAGTGTTTATACTACTGCCCGATTCGCCATCAGTCGGTGGAAATACAGCTGGTGCTGGGATACGTTCTGAAACAAAAACAAGTATTGATGATTAATTAATTAATAAGTCCATTGATATAAAACTTAAACTCACCTCCAGAATTTGTCAATGTAGAAAAATAATAAAATCCATATGTAACTCCAGCCGCACTCGTAGCAGCCACTTTTAAGTGATACCAAATAGCTGGATTCAATTCGCAAATAACCACAGGTTCCGCTGTTTGTGATATTTTTTCATTTCTCCAAGTTGTAACTTCAAATGGTCGTAAAGATATTCTGAAGTCTGTGACGGGACATCCATTACTTTCCCAAGTCAGAAGATTGAGACGAACACACGTACTGTTAGTCCATGTTAGGTCTTTTTCGGGTGCCGATTTTGATACTGAAAAGAAATTTGAATTTAAAGTTGTCAACTACAACGCTTTAAAAGTTTTAAATATCTTAATCTTACGTCCTCCTTTAGTGCTGGCATGTAGCTCATCACTAGGCGGTGAATCTCCAATTGAATTATGTGCTGTGAGTTTTACTTTATACATAGTTCCACATGATAATCTTTCAAGAATATGACTTCTGGCATCAGCTGGTAGACGCGTTTTATACCATTTGTATTCTTCTGTTCTTGTGTGTTCTATTGTATAACCTAAATTGCATAGAAAGTACGTATAAATTATCTACAGCAATAAAATCTTTTGAATAATAAAGAAACAATTCTTACTATGAATAGGTGATCCCCCATTTTGTGGTGCATCCCATGCTAGATGCAGTCTAGCAACTGTTGAACTGGATACTCTGAGAAGTGGTCAGGCAAGTAACCTTGTCTTCACCCCATGGATTACGAACTGTGCATGTATAATTATCGGATACGCTTCGATCCACATCTAAACATATATTAAAATTTAATAATCTCCTACTAATTAATCAAATGTAATTTGAATTCCGAAGACTTACTAAAATAATGAATCCGAAGCAATAAAAGGAATCTAGAATCAGTAGCCATTGGGGCTGCAGGCCGTTTCTTGTCCACTGTCGCAAA
>JAPWLS010000772.1:0-25392 GCA_028551675.1 Tineola bisselliella
TAAAACCCTTTTTACTTTATGACATCATTTTAGTATTGCAAATAATTTATCGATGTATTCATGCCAAGGTTCCATTTTACAGCTTAATAATACAACTTATGAATGAATAATAACCACTGTCCACGGCGGCGTCTTATCATGCTTATTTATTCAAAATATTATTGTACATATTATCCTCTTCAGCAATAATATTATTATTAAACTGTAAAATTGAGCGGCTTTTCAGGATCACGTACAACCTTCAGGAATAGGTTTTTTTTTAAATTGTTTATTAGCATGCCTAAAGGCGTGCGCTTGCTCATCGTCAGAATCTATAATGGCTTCTGAAAGGCGTATGACGAGAAGACGAACCACAAGAAACTCGCCAATCATAGCCTGTACATAAAATAATTAACAAAAAACTGAATTTCCATTCAGAAAAAAAAAAAGTAAATAACATTACATAAGTCACATAATTCTCAATAATACACAAGAATTAAAATTAGATCAGATCCACGGTGCAACCACAAAGGTATCAATCAGCCCACAATAATATGAAAAACTATGTCGGCGAGTAGCAAAGAGAGAAGCATGGCACACAGGAGTAGACCGCCCCCATCGCAGCACCAGTTCACGAGTATCACGTCCTGGACAGCGATCACTCCCGTCAACCATATTTTAGGGAAGGGTGCGACCTGGACCAACACGCCACCGCGGCGTCGATGCATAAGTAAACACCACTTCCGCTGTCACACACCCCAACTCCACACCCACCAACAGAATGAGCCACTTGGCTAGTATTGTGTGACTGATCAATGATGAAAAATGAATTAATTGCAAATAAAAATTACGATGTGATTGCACAGTGGTTACAAAAATAAATGTTACATTTATAACACATATGTATATAAAATACATTTATATATTTTAATTTTAATATTCCCTTACTGAGCTATTTACTATTTCCAACAATGAATTGCACATTTATCGAACCCAACCCAAAGAGTGGTGGTGAATGGTAAGCTAAAATCAGATAACTCTGTTTGCCCCCTGGCTGTGCCCCAAGGTTCTATTTAGGTCCTTTCCTTTTTGTGATCTATATTAATGATCTTGCCTAGCTCTTGATAGTGTTATTCGCTGATGATACCTCATTAATCTTTAAGGTCAAAAGAAATCAGGACAATAGGTGTGTCGTGGAGGGTGACGGGAGCTGGGTGGTGGGACTTAGGGATCTTCCGGGAGAAAAGGATGGCGGCACTTTTTTAGGGGTTGACGTCGATACGCCATTTCCGGAACCAGTGGCCTAAGATGTTAACGGCTCTTTGGACGGGAAGGATGGCGTATTTGGGATTTGAGGCACCTGGGTGGTTATGTCAATGATGCTCGCGCGTCATGTGTGCCGTATTTATGCCCAATGCTCGGTCGCCATTGGTCGACGCCACACCGTGATGCTGCCCCGCGTCCTGCCCCGTGCGGGCGACCAGGGGAGCAGAGGGACAGGTCATGCGATAGTCGCAGCTAGTTACAACCACATATCAAGGCTGGGACAGCCATAACATATAAGAAACCATTTTACCAAATAAATTCATTCCAAGCAGTACATCAAGTCTTTTCTTATAACTCCACTAAAGTAGTATGACCGTCACATGGACCCGATTATAATCCCAGAGAATTTTAATGAGAACTCGATCGAAACGTTGGAAATTATTGCCTCTGGTCCAACATGCTTTGAAACATTTAATTAGACTTGTGTAAAATAAACTTTGAGCATCCTTCTATCCATTATTGGCGGCTGAGTGTTCCTCCGAAAACAAATTCATTTCAGGAGCGAATTGAGAAAAATCGCCAGGAGACAGAACAACAAGCTCACTGCCGATAACATTTTAAACTATTATAATAAGTTCAATTGGTGATTTTGTGAGACATGAAGTAGTTTCATAAAGCTCCAAAAAATAATTATTTTCAAATTCCATGATTAATAATCACATATGCATGAAAGTACAATACGATTTAAATGACTGTCATTATTCTGAAATATTACAATTATGCCATGAGGACACCGGGCAAAGAATCTGTACTAAATAGTTACAATCTCGCTTTGTCATGTTTCCATAACTTAGGAGGAAAAGTTCCTAAAATCAAAATCGCGACAATATCAACGAAACGATAAGCAAGGGCTACACAGAAGCGTGCGCTGGACCACCACCAACAAATTCGTTCAATATGTGCTGTTATCTTCCCCACTTCGGACTCATACATCCCCATAAGCGTAAATTATGCGTTGTACATGATGCGATGGCGAAGGTTCAGGGTGCAAGCCTAAATTCTTAAGTGTCTGGTCCCGACATTTTCCAGCCGTTACTATCCATTTTGGTGAGACTCAGGGAAGAGTCTGTTGCCCCCTGCGATGCCATTGTAAGAGCAGTGGTTATAAGAACCTCTATATAGCCGCTATAGTGATATAATAATAATTATTATTTGTTTTGTTATTTTATGTTTATACCATTTATTACTAATTATTATTGTGTATTATATTTTTATGTTGTTTGTTGTAGTCAAAGGGGGGTAGTAGTTATGTTTAGTTTACTTTATTTTTTGTTATTCTACTAGTGTAAGGGTTGCGATCGCCTTCCCTAAGTTGGCACTCACACCGAGGTCCGATGTTGGCGATCGCAATCTCCTTTTGATTTTTATAAGTTATATTTATGTTTTATAAAAATACGACTGTCAATGTCAAGCAGTCGCAATAAAAACCGAAAAGCAAAAAGGTTTTTTTTTTGGCATGAGGATTTACGCGTGAATTAAAATTTTCTAATTTCTTGTGGGGCTGCTGCCCGAATACTTGACATTGGCTGAATTGCCTTTAATAGATATATGAGGCCATTAATAAAAGAAGAAGAAGAAGAAAAGCAAAAAGTGGATTTTTCTTTTGTACGGACTCAAATATATTGCAATCAAGCAGCAATATTTGGTGTCAGGGGGGTTACTCAGGCATATCTGAAGTTTCGCGATATGGCCGTCACTTCTATAGTTTATGTGAATTTTAGTTTAGTTCATTGTGTGGCCTATCCGTCATGACGTCGCTGTCAAATCCGTAATTTCGTGAATGATTACGTAAGTGTTCCTGAGTAGGAAACGTTCGTATTTTCGTCCGAAGTGGGCCTGAGTAGCCCCCCAGAAGTGGGTCTGAGTAGCCCCCCAGAAGTGGGTCTGAGTAGCCCCCCAGAAGTGGGTCTGAGTAGCCCCCCAGAAGTGGGTCTGAGTAGCCCCCCAGAAGTGGGTCTGAGTAGCCCCCCAGAAGTGGGTCCACGCATGTTTTATATACTCAATGCACAGTCCCTTAAGAGGTGGCTTTATGAAGTTTAAACTGTGTTTGAATTTGGTTTGCACCTTTGGTTTGATCGACGACCGATGCAGGGATAGCTTTGATTAAACATATATTTGATGCCTGGGAGGACTCGCATGATGCTGTTGGCATCTTCTGTAACCTATCCAAGGCGTTCGATTGCGTCGATCATGAGACTCTTATTCGGAAATTAAGCTACTATTGCATTAAAGATAAGGCGTTAGGGCTTTTCAATTCATATTTAAACGACAGGACACAAAGAGTGGCTGTAAATTGTACCACATCTTCTGGCTCTAAGGTTAGAATGGGTGTCCCACAGGGTTCAATCCTTGGTCCTTTCTTGTTTTTGGTTTATATAAACGATTTACCGTACCTAGTTCGTGGACTTTTGGATATTGTTTTATTCGCTGATGATACTTCCTTGATTTTTAAAATTAATAGGAAGAAAAATGCTTTTGACGATGTGAATACGCCCTTGCATAGCGTTTCGTTGATATTGTCGCGATACGATATGATTTTAAGAACTTTCCTCCTAAGTTATGGAAACGTGTCAAAGCGAGGTTGTAACTATTTGGTACAGATTCGTTGCCCGGAGTAATACTAAAGGCGACCTCATGACACAATCGTAATATTTCAGAATAATGACAATCATTTAAATCGTATTGTACATTCATGTATATGTAATTATTAATCATGGAATTTGAAAATAATTATTTTTTGGAGCTTTATGAAACTACTTCATGTCTCACAAAATCACCAATTGAACTTATTATAATAGTTTAAAATGTTATCGGCAGTGAGCTTGTTGTTCTGTCTCCTGGCGATTTTTCTCAATTCGCTCCTGAAATGAATTTGTTTTCGGAGGAACACTCAGCCGCCAATAATGGATAGAAGGATGCTCAAAGTTTATTTTACACAAGTCTAGTTAAATGTTACAAAGCATGTTGGACCAGAGGCAATAATTTCCAACGTTTCGATCGAGTTCTCATCAAAATTCTCTGGGGTTATAATCGGGACTATGTGACGGCCATACTACTTTAGTGGAGTTATAAGAAAAGACTTGATGTGATACTTGGAATGAATTTATTTGGTAAAATGGTTTCTTATGCTATGGCTGTCTCAGCCCTCATATGTGGTTGTAGCCAGCTGCGACTATCGTACGACCTGTCCCCCTGCTCCCCTGGTCACCCGCACGGGGCAGCATCACGGTGTGGTGTCGACCAATGGCGACCGAGGATTGGGCATAAATACGGCGCACCGGTCGCGCGAGTTTCAGTTGCCTCACCGTCTCGTGCGCTTGGTCCATGATTTCCTCTCTAAACGCTCCTTCCGCGTCCGCTACGAGGGTACGCCCTATACGCGCTGGAGTCCCTCAAGGATCAGTCCTCTCCCCCATTCTCTACACCGCATACACCAAGGACATCCCTCGTCCGTCCAACGTAAAAGTCGGTCTCTTCGCGGACGACACGGCACTATACTACAACCACCCAGGTGCCTCAAATCCCAAATACGCCATCAATCCCGTCCAAAGAGCCGTTAACATCTTAGGCCAATGGTTCCGCAAATGGCGTATCGACGTCAACCCCCAAAAAAGTGCCGCCATCCTTTTCTTCCGAAAGATCCCTAGGTCCCACCACCCAGCTCCCGTCACCCTCCACGACACACCTATCGTCCTGATTTCTTTTGACCTTAAAGATTAATGAGGTATCATCAGCGAATAACACTATCACAGACATCACTGACCATGTAGGCAAGATCGTTAATATAGATCATAAAAAGAAAAGGACCTAAGATAGAACCTTGGGGCACAGCCAGGGAGCAAACAGAGCCATCTGATTTTAGCTTACCATTCACCACCACCCTTTGGGTTCGATAAGACAGGTAAATGTGCAATTCATCTTTGGAAATAATAAATAGCTCAGTAAGGGAATATTTCCTTCTTTGAGTGGAGATTTGAGGATATTCCGCGGTTTGTAGAAGTTTTTTTGTGGAATCCGTAACAAAATCCATATCGTAATCTGTTAAAGAAGCACGGCAAAGCGGACACATCAAGGCATCGTGTAAATGTTTTTCTAAACACACTCTGCATAACGCGTGTCCGCAAGGCAAAACCACTGAGCAGTTCAGTACTTCCATGCAAATTTGGCACGTGAAGTCGGTTTCGTCAATTAGTGGTTTCAAGCACAATTTTTTTCCTCCAGGATCTTCTCTATTGCTATATTACTCGCGCTGGGCTGGATGTTATTACTGCCTTCCTGGTTATCATTCCTCCCACGTTTTAGTTTGTGGTTAAGAGGGTTCATAAGTTTTTAACTCTTATCCATCGAAGAGGCTCTAAAACAATCATGGCATGTTGCTGGAAGAATCACATGTATTGCACCAAAGCCAACGAACCGAACCGAACGAAATTGTTAGGAACTTCTCTTAAGATCACTCTTCGTGACCGCACCCCGTCGGACGTAGTATTCCGTACATTTCTGGCTGGGGTGGAAGCCCTGGTGAATTCTCGTCCTCTCACACATGTTCCTGCGGATGGCGAGTCAGAGGAGACGTTAACACCGTTTCACTTCATACTGGGTTCGTCATCGGGACGTCCGTTGCCTGCTACCGTCGATGATGCCTAGCTGACCATTTTTGGCAACGCTGGATTACAAAATACCTGCCAACGTTAGCGCCGCGTACGGCAGGCGGCATTGTTCCAAAGGTGAAGATTGGGGATCCAGTTCTCATTATGGACAGGAATCTGCTTGCCCTAAAGGCAGAGTGAGTCGACTCTATCCGGGAAAAGATGACATTGTAAGAGAAGTCGATATAACGACCTCCGCAGCTCCGGCGGTGTTCTTAAACGACCTCTTAAAAAGGTGGTCCCGCTGTCGTGATGTAATTATTATTATTATTTGTTTTGTTACTTTTTATCGATGTCATTTATTACTAATTGTTGTGTATTATAATTTTATGTTGTTTGTTGTAGTCAAAGGGGGGCAGTAGTTGTGTTTAGTTTATTTTTGTTATTCTACTGGTGTAAGGGTTGCGATCGCCTTCCCTAAGTTGGTGCTCACACCGGGGCCCGCCATGTTGACGATCGCAACCTCCTTTTGAGTTTTATAAGTTGTATTAAGTTTTATAAAAATACAACCGTCAATGTCAAACAGTCCCAATAAAAACTGATTTTGCTTTTGCACGGACTCAAATATATTGCAATCAAGTAGCAATAGTAGGTGTTAATTTGTTATAATTATTTCGAGTGTACCTTTTTGTATATGTAATTTTGCTTTGTGTTTTTTTTTGTGATTGTGTCCAGCAAGAGGGACTAAAAAAAATATGTTTGTGACTTGTTAAAATAATATAATTACTGAAATGTTTTTTAAATTGATTTTTCCAATTAGAGTTATATATATACATACAAGCCTATATGTATTAATCCAAATAACTTTATTCATCATTTATCAACTAGACATAATACTACTATGTACTTGTAGACCTTTTTGATATAATTACTTATAATATACTAGCTTTTAAGACATTAAATAAGTATCAGAGATCATTTCAATAGAAATCAATCAATATGATTCTAAACAGCTGATACTATAGTCAGTTGGAAACTATAGTAAAATATTATTACTTTTTTAAAATAAAAAGTATCTATGTTACTTCTAGTACGGTTAGATCGGTTAAGTAGTTGTTGCGTGAAAACGTAACAAACAAACTCACATTCACATTTATAATATTAGTAGGGATATATCAAATACCAAGTAATTATTACGGGGAATTAATGACACATTCAAAAACAAAACACTTTCTAGAAAGCATTTTTTTTTATTTAGAAAGACAAAACCATACATTCCTCTAAACGTAAACATGTGTTAAGACATCTTATATCCTCTGACTTCTGACTGGCATTTGACATATGCGATAATGTCGAGACAAACAGGGTCACTCTTTAAAATAATATGAAATAAAATAAATAATAATGTAGGTATATTTTTATTCTAACAATAATTTATATAAAACTATATACAGCTAAAACTGTGTGTCAGATTGATTAACTTTATAATTATAATTAATTGTATAAATTAAGCAGGACTCTCTCATACACTCGGATGTTAAATCAGTCTTACATTATTATTATTATTATTATTTTAGAAATTAAGTATAAAAATTATGTCATATTCAAATTTAAACAATAAAAATTAATATTATTTAATTTTAATTGTAATAATATTACCGAAGTCGTAGACACTTCATAGTCTTTACCTACCCTCGTAATAATGAAGTCATTAATAAATTTAGTGTCTACACTTACCTATAGTGCGTTTGTCATCAGGTGTTTATGCTTTTTTTTTGTATTTAAATTTGGTTTTAAATCTGTATCAGTAATCTCCATAATGTCAACAAACGTGACGTGTTGCTCTAACGAATCTAAAACGAATTGTTTTAAAGAGTACCCCTTATCACCGTTGCACTTACAATTTGCTAGAAGGAACAAAATCATTGATAAGCTATAACGTAGATGTGCAATTTGGATCAAATATTGTAGTACCCTTTTCAGTCCCAGATAGTCTGTCATGCAGAGGTCTTGGGTTTATTTATTTATTTATAAACCCTACATATAAAATTACATTAGGATATTATAAAAAGGACTACTATTATACAAACTAAATGAAATTTTAATTATAGGATAGGACGGCATGCTGGAAATGATCAAGGGCTAGATAACACTTCTAATAAAAATAAAATATCCGGTTGAAAGAAATATTTATTATAATTACTAATAGTAAAAAGTAGGTGTTTGTACATATTTATTCCCAGAGACAACAAATTGAAGTCATCACATAATGTCACATCTGTAGCTTAAGTAATCTATGCAACGAACGAGGCGGTTTGTTTTTGAGACGTAAATAGATGTCAACCGGGAGCGTACCCGCGCGGTTGTGTTTCGAAACCGATACGGGGTTTTAATATTTATTACTATAACTTGGTGGTTAATATCGCGTGTTGTGAATGTGTTTTTAAAAATGAGGGTGATATTATTGTTAATGATCACCTTCTTCCGATCTTATGCGATTGATGGTAAGATGCACTTTATTGCATTACACGTGCATACTAGACTAAGTTAGGTTTTATCTAAAGACTAAACACTTCGCAGTCACTTGACCCATAGCACTTTTTATAGTTTGGTCGTATTCATCTTTTTAGTGCTAAATAAATTATACTAAAGAAAATAAATCGAATCGAAATCAATACTTTGTAATAATACTAGCTTTTACCCGCGGCTTTGCTCGCATTTAAGTCATTAAATAAGTATCAGAGATCATTCCAATAGAAATGAATCAATATGATTCCAAACAGCTGAAACTATAGTCAGTAGGAAACTATAGTAAAAATATTTTTTTCTTTTTTACTAAAGTATCCTATGTTACTTATAATATGTGCACAAAGTTTCATGATGATCGGTTAAGTAGTTGTCGTGGGAAAACGTAACAAACAAACTCACATTCACATTTATAATATTAGTAGGGATATGATTCCTAACATAACTGCATAGGCGTTAACAGTTTTTTTTTTAAATTTCGAATATTTACAAACGTATTCTATAAAGGCGTTCAAGATGACTTCTCTAACACATTTAACTCGATGTTTTTTTGTTTTTCATTCTTAGAAAAATATATTATTTTTGTTATAATTTTATAAATTATTTTTCAAATACTAAATTCCCGCGATAGGGAATCCTTATTAATAATAATCTATGCAAATATAAAATGCAACTTTGTCTTCATTTGAATGGACGATACCAACTTTATTAATATTTTTAATATTTTCTCATAGAATTGGTGTTGATTTTATTTTATTATTCATTATTAATCCGATATTTCGAAGGGTTTGCAGCCATTATTGTTGCAGCGAAACTGCATAGATACATAGTCGATATCTTTAATTAATAATAATATAATCAATAGTTGAAAATAGATTTTTTTTTCTAACGTTTTTTTATAACGTTCATCTGTCATTTATTTTTTCATTACTAGCTTTTACCCGCGGCTTCGCTCGCATTTAAGTCATTAAATAAATATCAGAGATCATTTCAATAGAAATGAATCGAATATGATTTCAAACAGCTGAAACTACAGTCAGTTCTAAACTATAGTAAAAAATATTTTTTTAAATAAAAAGTATCTTATGTTACTTGTAGTACCTCCAAGAAATATGTGTACAAAGTTTCATGATGATCGGTTAAGTAGTTGTTGCGTGAAAACGTAACAAACAAACTCACTTTCACATTTATAATATTAGTAGGGATCTGTTTTCAGCTTGTCTAAATATATCACTAACATATACACTAGTCGTAATATGAAACTTAAAATTCTTGGAATAAGTGCTTACACTACATCTCGGACACTTATGTACACTCGGCAGCATAAAGCACTAATCACATTAACTGATAGCAGATATCGAAAGACATTGAGATTGTTTATTGCATTATTGTTTTTGTTTTATTAAGATTATTATTATTATTATTTATATATTGATATAAAAAAAAACAGATATTAACGGAATTGGAAGACAAAAATGTGGATTATTTTTTCTGGAACTAAACTGTAATCCTGAACTGTGGGCTTATCACGAATTTAGTCTGGCTTTCGAGTCGAGCTGTCACAAGTAAAACGGATCCGTTAGCAATTGAGATCATAAATTTTTACTAACGACTAACGAGCACCAGCAATCTATCAAATGAACGAAAGATCGAGACGTTCGAAAATTAACAAAAAGTATCTAAAATATTGTAGTTCCAAATCCGCACGCGGTGGCGCTGCTCAAATTTCCATACAAATCGCTTGAAGCGAACTCGGTTCGAAAGCCAGACTAAAATTCGTGATAAGCTCACAGAGCTCCGATTTCTTTTTTTAAATTTTCGAAAGGGGGGGCTAACTTCACACACATACGCATTTGGGATTTTTATTATAACTATCTACGCGCATATCTTACAACTCGTATTTACAGCTGTTTATTTGTAAGGTCAATTTGGTTTTCATAAAGATATATTTAATTATATAATAATGATATTATATTTGTTATATTCAGGAATCTAACTTAGGATTTTTTTCTAAAAGACAGCGCCATGGAGCCCGTCAAAGATGCATGCTTTAATCGTCGTTTCAAGTATTAAGAGCGCGTACGCACAACGCGTATCAAAAATAAACGTTCCACATTTTCTTTTAATATGATGCTCCATTTTTGATGACATTGATAAATTGATCAAGTTTTCTTGATGTATAATTCTATGCGTTTAACTAATTAATAGGGGATCTAGCCAGTAGAACAAGTGGACTGTATAAATGAAAACTATTAAAATTGTATTTACACTATATTACCAATCTATTATAATCTAAGCACACACATCCGTTCTCATTCGCAACCAACATCCAAGTCCTCATTCGAACGTCCCTCGCGTTCCTCTTTTCTTTCATTCCAAATTCAAAATTACAGTTTTACTTATAAAAATATATACACTATTAACATCGTCGCCGCAACCTCTTTTCTGTCGACTCCGGCAGGGGATGCCCCTGTGACTTGATATTTTTTTTGTATTGTAGTAACCTGTCACTTGAGAACACTCCATCTGATATGAAACTAGAGTGCGCTCCGACTATAATTACTGTCACGTCTACTATGGCGGCTTAAAGTGACTGTTATACCAGTTGCTTTTGTTACGTAGTGTACTTTTTTTTATATTAGCCTAGCACATGACTCTTTCTGCCTGATGTTAAGCTAGAGTGTGATCCATGAGTGAAGACAACAAACAGTATTTATTTTATTCCAGAATCTTTGGACGATACAATGGCATATATAAACTCAATGGCTCGTCTGGCCTCAATGCAATGCTGTACTCAAGGAGTGAACTATGCAAGAAACCATACGTCTGAAGACTGCTCATCATCAGTACCTCCAGAAGTACCACCTGCGTTTGGCTCCATGTGCATTTTTGCTATGGACAAATGCTGCAAGGACTATTTTGAGTAGGTTAAACCAAACAGCTCTGGAAAAGACGGTGATTTTCAAATGGATACAGTTTTTGTAGGTATATTAGTAATAGAAAGAGAAAGGATCGCGGTGTCGTGAACGGCAAAGGAGATATCTGCATCCCTTTCACACATGCCTCAACTTCGATACTATAAGAATATAGTTATCCCTTTTTAATCATTGTTTCTTGCAGTTCAAAGTCCAATCTGTATCCATTTGAGAATTGTCAACTATACACTACACTACCTTCGAACCGAGCTTAAGATAATAACAATGTAGTTACAGTAAAAAGTTAATATTTTTTCAGTAAGAAGAAAGAATGCGAAAAAGGAATCGAGACGCGGGAAAAATGCGACGATAACAAGTCGAATGTAGGAAAGGTGAGTTTTCATTTTTGACGTTCAATTTCCGCATCTTTGTACAATACAATAGTAACTAAGCTGTATCCCGCCCTGGGGTTCCGCAAAGCCTTTGTGGGGTCTCCACAAGAATACTAGTAATAATGAGAAAAAATACACCTCTTCTATCTATAAAACTTCAACTCTCTTCGATCAAACCTAATATCAATCGATTGATGAAAAGTAAGAAACAATATCACACATCCTATTAGATTTTTCTTCTTTCATTATACTATTATAGCATACACTTACATTGTAACATCATTACCTATTATTAAACATTAATAATAATAACACTAGTTTACAAATTAAAATAAAAGTCATGTCCTTTCAATGTATTCCATATCGTTGTATTTAGTAGTAATAACTAAACGCAAATATATATTTATTTTATTTCTATCACGTCTATAAATCAATTCTTAACATCTTATTTTCAAACTACCCATATTATTAAACATGCTGTGTAGTGTTTAGTTAAATAAATATTTGTTTTTACAATGTCAAACAGGTTGTGTAAAACATCCTGATCGTTTTTGTTATGTGTGTGGTGAATTTATAATATCTAAAAAAGGATATCCCATAACGGAATCACTCAAAGATGCATATTTTGGTTATTTCAAAATGACGTGTTAGATAAGAAAAAAAAACGTTTCATTTGATGGACACTGCATGTCTTTCATTATGTTATTTATACTTTGATAAGTAACGATTGAAACGATATGCTTATAACAGAACGTAATGACAGCTAGATGACAGTAAACAGTTGCAATGGATTCTTATTGGTCAAAAATCACGTTAACAATGTTTCAAGCGTGTGATTGGTCTATTTTGTTTCGTATGACGTTTGAAGTTTGAATTTTAATCGGTGAGTTGTTTCTCGACAGCTCGAAAATAGTTTCTGAATACTTGAAGGCTTCTATTTTATTATATTAATTTATTACTAGTATATTTTTGTTAACAATGTCCACTAAAAAAAAAAACTTCTCTGCGAATGTGTTTGCATTTTATTGTTGGTAATTTTTAATTATAGTAAATATTATTTAAATGATAAATTGTATTGCTCGCACGCATGCGCTGTTAGCAATATCATAATGTTAGTAAACATTTGTTCAGCCTATGTGCTGAGATAAGAAAATGATCACTCTCATAACTCACTTTTTATATAATAGATAAGTTTTCTGAGATTAACAGTTGAATATTCAAACTTTACTCGAATTTCAGACGAGTTTGATCTGAATGGCATTTTATTCGTGAACCACCCGCGGCTTCGCTCGCTTTAAGTCATTAAATAAGTATCAGACTTTATTGCAATAAAGAATTTATTTATCAGAGACCATTTCAATAGAAATGAATCAATATGATTCCAAACAGCTGAAACTATAGTCAATTGGAAACTATAGTAAAAATTTTTTTAATAAAAAGTATCCTATGTTACATCTAGTACCTCCAAAAATATGTGTACAAAGTTTCATGATGATCAGTTAAGTAGTTGTTGCGTGAAAACGTAACAAACAAACTCACATTCACATTTATAATGTTAGTAGGGATTTATTTAAAAAAATAATAATACGGCATAAATAAATAAATAAATATTGAATCTACAACTAAAATGGTTTTGTTAGTGAACGTCTATTTTGCAGTATCAGCACAAAAGTAAATATAGGTTGTCAAAACAAACAGACGAATAAAAATGAACATTTAACAAAAGTGACTTTTAATTCGAGTTAGAAGATTGACGCTCCGCAATTGCGGAAAAGAAGGAGCCCACTCTGATAACAAGGTTCTCCCTACTTACCTACTTACCTACTGTTTGACTTATACATTGCTAAACCACGCTTTTTATTATATAATTTATATTTTTGTATAATAACACGTTCTCGCATCTTATTATATCTAATTTCATGATTAAATTTTATCTATTTATTATTTATGATATGCATATTACAGCTGAAACGTAAAAGAAAAATATAGACTATTTTTATTGGAACTAAACTGTGATCCAAAACTATGCACTCGCTGCATCACATTGCATTTTAAAAACAATTGCATTATTATACTAAGGTTTAAGCTTTTTATCTCCTCAAAAAGAATTGCATTAATTTACTTAATTGAGATTAAAATTATAAACAAACATAACGTACATAAACTAAATATATCTTATTATACTAGAATATTGACAACACCATCACAAGGCACTTGGACCCATTATATGTTTTTTCAATTCATATTCATCGTGACAGGCATTGCCTAGTGTGGGACCATCGAAAACCATATTTGTTATATTCTTGAATAATAAATAAATTCCAGAACTGCTGCAAAGAGTGTCTTCGAGGACGTCAAGAGGGAGCGCAAGGGGCTTCCTGTGAAGCTGATACGAGCACCAAAAATGCTGACCAGATGTTGGCTAATGATGCTTACGTGATTTGCTGTAAGGTATGCATGACATATAGGTACCAAGTTGTATTATTATTATTATTTTTTATTTATTTACTTTTAGTAATTGGGCTCCAAAAGAGAGCTTGTACTCGTCAATACAAATATAGATATAAATTGAATCTGTAGCCTTTGCCTATTTTTAATAAGTATTGTACGAATAATGTGGGCAACACTGTTTCCCGGATGGAGGCTGTCAAGCGAGCGTGCCGTGCCGAGCTTGCCATCTGTTCAATCGTCTTGTGTGCATTTTAACATATTATACATCTTCTTTGCAACGTGTCATCGAATACAACCCGTGTTACAAATAAATTTATTAATTATCAATTTCATTTAGCTGCTGTATAGGTACTGGCATTGTCCACTTACATACTAATGTCTGTAATATATAATAAATCTACTATGACGTAGAAGAATAGCTGCTGTATAGGGGCATTGTCATCCTATTGTATACCTAAGGGTAAACATAAAATGACATTGGTTATGTCTAAGCTTTTTTATCAGTAAGATATTCATCTAACGTGTAATATGATTTTTGAATAAGTTATATATGTATGTATATAGCTGTAAATCGTCCGCATCCCGCATGCGTTAATAAAACCGTTTAATTTCCAGGAAAGAGATAGAAGTAATGATTCTCAGAATGAAAATCGATCGAAAACTTCAAAGAAAAATGAATTTTGTAAGTAAGGTTTGGTTTTCCACTGTTTTAAGTTTCATTTCTATTAGTTCAGCCATTAAGTTATTGAAAAACAAGCATTTTCACTGTCATTACTTCACTTGTTTAAGAAGATTTGAAGTTTTGACGTTTAGTCTGTCAGTGTCATCTTTTTTGTTTCTTCTTGTCTTTTTATTGCCACAATGCATTGTGATAATTATATTTTAAATCCATTTTAATATACACTATTATTTCACACAAGTATATTTAAAAACTAATGACTTAATTAATTATAGCAATAAGGTCATTGTGTGAAGAATACGCCCCAAATGAGTTATGCGCTCATCATTGCATCCCTGTCCCTGGATCATATAGATGCGAATGCAATCCCGGATTTATGCTGATGTCTGATGGAAGAAACTGTCGGGAGGTTTGTCTTTACAGTTAATTTTATAGGCATAGACATCGAATTGTCCCTTAAAATAAAATGAAATACCTTTGCCTTAAAATGAAAAAAAAAAAGATATATATCTTTAAAAACAATTGAAAAATTAGGCATAGACATCGAATTGTGTGAACTTAAAATGTAATATTTCTTAAAAAAAAAACAATTGAAAATATTCTATAGCCTATGTTCATCAGGGATTTTTTACGATTCTAATGGTAAAAGAATTTTTCAAATCGGTCCAGTAGTTTCGGAGCCTATTCAATACATACAAACAATCAAATGTATTTCTTTATATAATAGTATAGATTACGCCTACCAATAAGATTACATTATAACATCACAATCACCGCTATTATCATAAACTAAATGTAATTTCAATCATAGGATAGAACGACATCATACAACTCAGTACAATTAATAAAAATAACCTTTATAAAATGCAAATATTACTGTTTAAAACTATTAAAATGAAATGAAGTGAAAATAACTCATTAGCATAGACACTAAAGACATGCGCTTGCTCGTCGGTAGATCATTATTGACGTCGTTATTGACATAACTAGCTTTTGCCAGCGGCTTCGCTCGCGTTAAGAAGTATTATTATTAATTAGGTTTAGTTTGTGTGGCTTTACTTTTGTTTAACGTGTGTTAAGTAGTTATCACCATTCCTGTCGTGGGTCATAATTGAAAACTTGCTCCAGTTATTAACCACATATCTGTCAATTTTTAATTTCAGTTCAATCAGTCGAAAATCTAATAAGATTTATACAAACTTTCATCCCCTATTTTATTCCCTTGGGGGTAGAATTGATCAAAATCCTTTCTTAGCGGATGCCTACGTCATAACATCTACCTGCATGCCAAATTTCAGCCCGATCCGTCCAGTGGTTTGGGCTGTGCGTTGATAGATCACTATGTCAGTCAGTCACCTTTGAGTTTTATATATATAGAGATATTACAAATTAATTACATAAATATAATACAAGCTGTCGTTTTGCGTCATTTCGTTTACGGCAGTCAAAATATTGACACCATTCTTCGTTTCTAAGATTCGTTTTACGTCTCGGAAATGTGCCTCGTTTTGCGTCACTACTCTCTAGTACCTAACAAGACGTGAAACCGAGGACTGCCTGTACGTCATTTACCATTTTTAATCATTGAAATACCTACACAAGATGAAATAGTGGCCCAATTTTTCAGTGGTCTAAATTGCATTTTTACACTAAATGGTAAACCATGAAGTATTATTTCAGGTAACCAAAAACAGGTGTAAGCCAACAAATCACTGTCAACACAAATGTAATGACAACGGAAACGAAATTAAATGCTCCTGCAGAAGAGGTTACGAGCTACAAGCAGATGGGAAGTCCTGTAAAGGTATCACATATTGCTACACTTGTCGGTATTATTTAAGGATTTTATATGAGGATTTTACGACGTTACTGGGGGGCTACTCAGGCGCACTTCGGACGAAAATACGGACGTTTCCTACTACATTCACGAAATTATGGATTTGACAGCGACGTCACGACGAATAGGCCACACAATGCTTATTTTATGGACATTTTACAGGACTTTTTACAGCCTTATATGTCAAAATTCACATAAACTATAGAAGTGACGGCCGTATCACGAAACTTCGAATATGCCTGAGTAGCCCATTCTCCTCTCTCCCAGGGATTCTATAATGAATTGCCGATTAATATAACTAATATTAAAAATATTATTAAATTTAAATATGAATTTAAAAAACATATAATGGGTTTTAGTGGCTTGTGATGAAGTTGTCAATATTCTACGTACGTTATGTTTATTTATAATTTTTATTTTTTTGTCTCAAAAAAGTGAGTTGCTGTAGTTCTTTTTGAGGGAATAAATGTCTTAAACCTTACGGAGACTTGACGTTAAATGGAGAGGAGATAAATCGATTTTATTTCACTATTATAATACATATGTATTTATTAATATATTATAAAGAACGTACACAGCTGCAGTTATGTCGTTATTTAGAGTGGGTGTGGTGCTACATAGAGTATGGATAACAAGGTAAAGCAACAAAAGTCAAGTGATATCGATGTTTTAGGGAGTTTGTTGTTAAATCGAGTGGTGCTAACCGTAAAAAATCAAGTTTCATTAAATCGAATGAATTGTTTAATTTGTCTTGGAGTTTTGGTAATAATTATTAATAATAAATTTAAAAGAAAAATTGTATTGGAAAATTTGAATAAAATTTTAAACACAAAATAAATTTAAAAATCGAATATTTTTTTCAGACATTGACGAGTGTGCATCAGATCCCCCACTCTGTAGTCCAGATAGCAGATGCCAGAATATTCTAGGTTCATACAAATGTATATCAGAAAAGAAGAATTCGGAGAAAGGAACATGCCCTCCTGGCTTCAGTAGAAACCAGCAAAACGGTCTTTGTGATGGTAAGAAATAAAAGCAAATCATTTTACATATTAGCTATATTTTGTAATAAGACAAAATCCTAATTAAAAGTATTTAATAAATTCTAATCTTTATCGTCCATATCAGCTTTCTCATTCTGAAGTGACGCTGTCTCACTTGCAAGAACTGTCCTGCCTGTAATATCATTTTCAATCTCCTGCAAAGTCCTATCCTTAGTTTCAGGCAAGGTATAATACAAATAAATCAACCCGCACACAATAAAAGCGTTATAAACCAAAAACGTGCCATGAATATCAAATTTCTCCAGCATTATTGGATTCAATTTGAGATTGGCCGATAATAAAATTGTAAATACGACGCCTGAAGCGCACGAACCTATTCCTCTGTATTCCAAGGGGTATACTTCACCCATTATAGCATAACACACTGGGACAATGCCTATGTTAGATATTAGATTGTAGAAGATTAGAATGGCTGGACATAACCAGTTTAAACTGGATGGTATAATAGATTTTGTGGTTAAATAGCATACTAAACTCAAACTCAACAATAGGATGACAGCTAAGATGCCATTGGCAAATAACAATGTTCTTCTTTTAAAATGTACAACAACGAAACAAGACAAAACCAATCCTAGTATTATTACTAAATCCATGCCTACAGTACAGTAAAGCACTAAGGATTCGTCACGTAACATTTTAACCATTATCTGTACAGCATAAGCCGCCAGAGAGTACTTACCCACAGCCTCTAAAACAATAGTCAAAACCAAAACCATAGAAAAGGTTTTAAGAAAATCTTTTTTCATAAATTTCCTTAAAAAATTAAACTTTGTCTTCTTATTTTCTCTTGATTTGTTCTTCTCTTTCTGGCTGAGGATTAGCATCTCTATTTCATTTTGTCTTCTTTCGTCGTTAGCGTTTAACCAGGCAAAGTTCTTTTCGCTTTCCTCGTATCTGCCTTTGGAAGCCAACCAAGCAGGACTTTCAGGCCAAAATAGATTAAAGATAGTGCCCACCGTAACGGGAACGATGCTGACAAACGCGACAATTCTCCAACCACACATGCTTCCTAAAACGTGACATAACAAAGTTCCGATCGCAATAGCCAATTTCTTTGAGGTTTGAAAATAGCCTCTTCGTTTCGGATGTGTGAATTCGCTCACTATAAGAGGCGCAATGTAGAAACAGCCAATTGAAATTCCCTGCACCCCTCTTCCTATAACAAGGGTGTTAACATCCTTAGCTACGGATATAATAATCCATCCGACCACGTAGGTCAAGCACATGACCAAATGAACTGATTTCCGTCCAAAGACTTCCATTACTGTTGACAAAATGAATATTCCACCGATGCCAAAAATTCCATTTGATGATGCTGTGGAAACAAACGAAGCTTTAGTGATCTCCATACAGATTTGACCAATGAATGTATTTACACTTACCAATCCAAGAAGCCTGGTCTTCTGTAGCATAAATATCTGTTGTGTTACTGATCAAAGCTTGGGAAAGAATAGATGGAAACCCCATAATAAGACCAACATCGATTGAAAACAAAACTGATGGTATCATCACGAACCACTGTGGAAATTTAACGTTTTTTTCTTTACTATAAAGAATAATTCGCAAACTATTGATGTCTAATGAATTATAACTATGATTTAGGCCATCTAAAATATTCTAGAAATTAATATATATTAAAAAAAAAGATCAAATACCTGTCTAAACAAAGCTGTCCTAGATTTTTTATCAGTCATCTTGACTGCGGAGTTGGACGTTGAGAAAACAACTAATTGAAATAGGATTAACCATGAACGAGATTAATGAATCAAGGTTTATGTTATATTATAAATGTTTGAAGATTAACCAGATAAGAAGATTAGGGAATTACATTCGAATAAATAAAAAAACACATTCTTAAAGAGGCTGAGAATGAAGTAAATGCCATAACGACAAATGATTTAAATTTCGTTTTATTTACAAATCTCATTGTAGTCGAAGATAAGCGTAAATATGGCACAATAGACAGATTAAAGAATTAAGGCTTGAATGGAATTTCACTATATCTACTTAAAATTATCTTTCGCAATTATAAAACTATTTTTATTAGGGGGGAGTAGCTTCATCGTCTAACACGACTTTATGATTCGAACCAATAGATGCAAAATACGTATTCAAATTTGAAACCTTTTAATTGGAAATAATTAATAGGTATCGAAATCATTTGTTTTTGATTGTTCACTTCAATCTATATACTATCTTTTGTTAAAATTGGGTTCTTTTTTTAAATAATAATTTTCATTCCATTTTAATTTATATATTTATTCTACTTGTATTCATATAAGAAATGTTAATACACACTAATTAACTATTAGTATTTATATTATATATTGTCTTAATGTAATTTTGTAGGTAGGCATAAAAAATAAAATACACAAGCATTTTAATGGCATCCACTTCAAATAATACATTTCAATTTTTAATGTATACACATTTATTTACAGATATAGACGAGTGTTTACTGCCAAAACCACCATGTCCAAGATACATGTGCGAGAACACAGTAGGTGGATACAAATGTGGTGGCAAACCTGGTGAACCTATAAAAGTGGATGCAGCTGTTCCACTCTCCATACCTCAAGAGGATAGATGTCCTCCTGGATTTAGGAGTGGAGTCAATGAAGAATGTGAAGGTGAGCTCAGAAATCAACAATAAGCCGCAAGATTGAGATGTATCTATTTAAACCTTTGATGAGGATGGATAGCTTAGAGCAGCCATTCTCAAAGTTTCGCGGAATCGTAGGGCTAAAATACTGCAAAAAATACCCACCAAAGGGAGATTATAAGGTTACATCTAAATATTACGTAATATTACATTGCAATATGATTATTCATAAATACATTTTTACAGTTTTTTATAATTATATTAAGGCTTTTTCCTTCGCCAAAAAAGTTTGAGAACCGCTGCACTATTAACATCGCCGCCGCAACCTCTTTTCTGTCGACGACAATGAATGTATATTATGAAATATGGGAAGTTCCTGTGCCCCATCCTGTATATGAATTGGATATCAGATGTTAGATAATAACTATCTATCTTTTCTACTAAAATCAGTTTTCAATCATATACAGTACTAAAGCCTTGGTTGTGGTTATAATTGGTTATAACTGGTAATTTCCAGATGTGGACGAGTGTGCTATCCACAAGGACGACTGCAACCCCCTATCCCAGTATTGCACAAATACAAGAGGATCCTTTTACTGCAAAGACAAAGAATCCAAGCATTGTGCCCCTGGGTTTAAGGTTAATCCAAACACCAATATTTGTGAAGGTAATATAGTACAATATAAAATATATAACTTAATAATATATATACCTACTTAAATACATGCAATAGTTGTAGGAAAAAATAAGGTTATTAGTAACTAGCTGTGGGCTTATCACGAATTTTAGTCTGGCTTTCGAATCGAGTTCGCTTCAAGCGATTTGTATGGAAATTTGAGCTTTGAGATACTCTTTGTCAATTTTCGAACGTCTCGATCTTTCGTTCATTTCATAGATTGCTGGTGCTCGTTAGTCGTTAGTAAAAATTCATGATCCCGATTGCTAACGGATCCGTTTTACTTGTGACAACTCGATTCGAAAGCCAGACTAAATTCGTGATAAGCCCACTGTTGCCAGCGACTTCGTTCGCGTAATAATGAAGATATAAAGTACTATGAAGTTTAAAGTTTAACATGAAAAGTAGTTATTGAGACATAACTGTAATAGTTAGACATATAGTGTCGCTGACTTTTTTGTAGATATTGATGTTCTCTATAAAACTGTAGTACATCACTTTGCTCTATTGTCAATAATTTCCGCAGCGTACGCAATATAATGAATTTTTTGACACTTTGAGTTACATTATTGATGTTTTCATACGGATCCCTAACGTTTTTGAAAATATTCTATAGCTTATGTTCATCAGGGATAATGGTGGTACGATTCTAATGGTGAAAGAATTTTTCAAATCGGTCCAGTAGTTTCGGAGCCTATTACAATACATACAAACAATCAAATGTTACCTCTTTATTATATTAGTATAGATAATATTTTTCAAAAGTCCTCACAGTCACAATATATATTTTTAGATATCGATGAATGTCTCGATAGTCAGAATCTGTGTCGTGCCGATCAAGTCTGCGTCAATGTACCGGGCGCATACGACTGCAAATCGAAAAACCACGGCTCAAGGTCAGTGCCATAGTCATAATTTATAACCTTAATGTAACTACCCTCAATATAATAATTCGATCGAAATCCTCTAGAACTGCCCGTAAAAGCTAATGCAAAATATACCTTTACATTACGAATACGTTTGTTAAAAATCTTTTTATAACGTATTTTCAATCTTTGCAAAATATAAAACCTCTATTTAACGAAATTGTTCGTTATAACAGGGATAGCAGATCAGCACCTACGTAAAGCTGAGATTAATATTTTTTTAAACCTTGTTAAAACGAATCGTAGACCAACCTAACCTCATTGTAACAAATTACTTGATATAACGAATTATTTTCTGATTCCCTTCAGTATCGTCATATCAAGGTTGCACTGCAATTACAAGAAACTAGAGATCTCTCTTCTCTTGTTTTTTTTTTGCTTCTTGCTCCTTAATCAAAAATAACCTCAATTACCCAGTTTTTACTCGAATAGTTTCTAAAAAACTGGATTCTATCAGATTTTACCTTCCAGCCTCTATGTACAATATACCTACCTACTAATAATAACTCATTGCGCAAAATAATACGGCCTTATCACTAAACAGTGATCTCTACCAGGCAACCTTAGGGTAGTAGATCAGGAAGTAAATAGAAGGGTGCAAAAAAAGAAAATAAAATAAAACTACATATATAAATGAATTATAAAGATATAAATATATATTACAAAAAATATACATACATATAGTAATCTGTAGGAAAGAAAGAGAGCTTTTATCCAAATTAGATAACATTGTCATTATAATTATTAAACTTGTATGCATTTTGTATTATGTAGTATAATAATGCAATTGTTTTAAACAATGCAATGTGATGCAGTGTTTGGATCACAGTTTAGTTCCACTAATAGTCTACATTTTTCCTTACATTCCGTTAATCATAGCTGTTTTAACTCCTTTTCCAGGTTCAAAGACCGTTGCCCCGAAGGATTCAGGTATCAAGTTTCAAGATGCGTAGGTAAATAATTCATTACACAATCAATACAGGTCGCACCAGGTCTCATTGGAGTAAAAATTGGAGTAAAAAAAAAATACACGTCTGTGATTTTTTAGATATTGATGAGTGCGTCGAGGGAACCCACCTCTGTGATTATCATCAGAACTGTTTAAACACGAATGGAACTCACGAATGCCATTGCAAACGTGGATTCGAACTTGATATTGCCACTGGTGCTTGTGTAGGTAAATTAGACACGCCCACAGTTGAGGCCTAAATACTATTCTGCTTTTCTTACCACTTTCTCCAGAAACAAAAGAATTTAATCCAATTTGACCTTCAGATATCAATGAATGTGCAACAGAACAGCACAACTGCATATCGGAATCTCAGAGATGCGACAATACGGTTGGCTCTTTTATATGTGTCAGATTTACCTCATGCGGTACTGGCTATATACTCCATCATACTACTAGTAAATGTGAAGGTATGTACATGTTGGTGTAACTAATAAAAGTATAGAGTTCATACAAACAAACTTAAAGTAAATAGGTGCCGGTAGATGGCGCTGCCTAATTATTAATATCGCAATTTACATTTTTAACAATTTTTGTGATTCATGATTTATGAATTGTTATTTATTTATTTTTTTGTTAATTATTTTATATACAGGCTATGATTGAGTTTCTTGTAAAATTTTTCTCGTCATACGCCTTTCCGAAGCCATTGTAGAGTCTGACGATGAGCAAGCGCACGCCTTTAGTGCCTATGTTAATAAACGATTTTCATTTCATATCATTTCAACAACGTTCAGTGTTCAAACCAACTGATAGGTAATTTATTTTAAACCTTGTTTTTCACAGACATCGATGAATGCGCTTTAGGCATGCACAATTGCGCGTACGCCGGATCTAACTACCAATGCGTAAATTTACCAGGATCCTTCCGTTGTGTCAGAAAGACATCATCATCAACTACCACCACAACTCCAGTACCAGAATATGAATATTATTATGATTCTGAGTATGTAAAACCCTTTTCAGAATAATTAAAATGACTTAAATAATCTTAATGAATATAATTACAGAGAAGTTGAAGACAACAAGACTATAACAGAAACAAAGGAAGATCCAGTCGTAATCCCAATAACTACTCCTAAAGCTGAAGCTAAACCAGAACCTATTCCGGAAACCAGGTCGGAACCAATACCAGATGTAAATGTAGATCCCAGCCCAGAACCAACAGAAGTAATTTCACTCCCAACAACGTCTTCATCACCCCCTACTACTCCACCAACACAATCAACTCCATCAGAACTACCTCTACATATTCCAGAAATTCCTGAACAACCAATCATACCAGAAACTCCGGCAATTCCTGATGAATTTCCAACAGAAAACAATAACGCGTTGGATGAAGTTAATTCTCATTCATACAATGAGCCTTCATACGAAGGTCATCCCAACTCTTACGACAACGAATATTCTTCTACGCCTAAAACAGAAGGCAGAGAAGAAGTAAGACACGTTCTCTTAGAAGAAACTGAAACTTCAGTAACTGTCAAAGGTATTCAGAATAAAGATGGATCAGTGTGGGTAGATACCCAAGATATACCAAAGAATATTTGGACTAAAATATCTCCTGAACATGAATCACCTTGTGACGTTGGATACCATAGAAACAGTGATGGCGAATGTATTGGTCAGTTATTTCAATCTGAGACATCAAATTACGTAAAAACTCGTATATTTAATAGACATTTACATTTTAGATATCGACGAATGCGAAAGAAAACAACATATCTGCTCAGGCCTCAGTGAGGTCTGTAGAAACACTTTCGGCGGCTACGTTTGTGATTGTGCACCTGGTTTCCAAAGAGACTCCATCACGAACGCATGCAATCTTATATCTACATCTTCATCCACCACGTCTACTGAACCCACTGTTAATATTCCTGCAAGAAGTAAGTATCCTTCGAAAAATATATTTTTTTGAAATGATAATATAAAAGTTTTTGCTAATGAAAATGCTGGACTGCTTCATATAAAAAAATATTTTTTAACTAAAAATGTCCTGTATTAACAAAGTACATGTTCACCCTACTCATATTTAATACTAAGCAAGAAAGAAATAAATACATATAGATAGACTAGATACCTTAGTTATGAGACGCGACAGGGGTGTCCATGCGGTCTAATATTTTTTTAAATATAACTTTAAAGAGTAATATTTTTTTATTATTTTATTTAATCAAAAAAACAACAAATACATGTTTTTATATATGTATAATATTTATGAAACATAATTTTTAAAATAGTTATTTATTCTAAAAAAAAATTTCAGCACCAAGCCAATGGACCAATTGGGGCTTTCCAACGTATCAACATCCGAAAAGTAGACCGTTCCGTCCAAGAAGCCAATGCGATTTCGGATATCGATTTAATTATAAATCAAATCAGTGTGAAGGTACCTACATGTTTTTATTATGAATATTAACTTGG
>JAPWLS010001377.1:0-45037 GCA_028551675.1 Tineola bisselliella
AGAAGACCATGGCGTGGACCGAACCTAAACAGGACTCGTAAAGCAGCAAGTTTAAACTGGGCGCGAGAACATTAAAATTGGACCATCGAATAGTGGGATCTTTGTTTATTCTGTGATGAGACCAGGATATGTTTTGTGCCTGATGACCACAGAGAAAGGGTCTGTCGATCACGTGGACAACGTTCCATGCTCAAATTGAGCCTTCCTCATTTGCAGCAGGGTGGTGGTTCAGTTATGTTTTGGGCTGGGATTATGTATGGTCGTCATATCCCGTTAATTCCTATACGACAAAACATGACTGGCCAAATCTGCCTGGAAGAGATACTAAAATCTGTCGTGTACCCATATCGACAGGATTTTGGCCCAACATTTACCCTATTTGACGACAATGCTCGTCCGCATCGGTCTAGGGCTATAGACCAATTTCTCCTAGAGAAGAATACAAGAAGACTACGATGGCCAGCCTATTCCCCAGACATGAATCCCATCGAACATGCATGGGACATGCTACAAAACGCATAAAAGTGAGGGTCCAAGAAACTTTGACATTAGAAGACCTAATTCATATCGCTGTGACAGAATGGGATTTCCTTCCTCATGAACACTTGAATAACTTAGTCAGGAGCATGGAGAATAGGGTCAGGGCATGCTTAAAAGCCAAAGGGGAGTCACCAAATATTGATCAAGGCAAAAAAAGAATATAAATAAAGGTTAATTAGCTGATATCACCAGTCTTATGTGTATAGTAAATTTAACGTTTTTCGCTTATTTTAGAATTTTATTTTATTTAACCTGTAAAATTAAAAGAATGCAACAAAAAACCTAATTTCAAGTGTTAAAATTATCATAAGAAACACTTCAGATGCATTTTTGTTATCAAAAGTTAGTTTGTTTATTTCAAATCGTAAAAAGTTCAAGTGGTGCAATACTTTTTTTGACTAGTGTATTATCGTGTTAGATTTGTACCAAATACCACATAACTAGTTTTAATATCACCTGATAATCGCACTAAAAGTAGAAGGTCGTAAATCGTCCCGCCAACGTTCACGGTAAAGGTTACACATTTTCCTGGTGAACAAAGGTTTTTCACCTTCTATAAAAAGACTTACTAAACGTAGAATTCCTAAGCATCTCTTTGCGTGTTCCCAACAATTTGTGCGTCGGCGAAGGATTTTAGGACCACATCTTAACCACATTACCAACTCATTTACAAGCGAGACGAAATTTTTTTTATTAAATATAATATCGGTATAAGAATTAATCTTTGAATGATTTTAATTAAATTAGTCGTTTATCCTCATGTCTATTTGGACCACTTATCTAAGGACAAAATATCTCACAACAAAGGGTCTCACTCAGATTAAATTTCCGACAAGGTCCACTTCAGCCATAGAATTCCCTTTATTACCCTTCTACAAAAGGATTGCTCGCTATACCACTGGAATATTAGACGTGTCTTTTGTCTCTTTTTGCCTTCAAATTTTTCGTATATTTCCATTTCGGTGTACTTTTGTTCATTTGCACAAATTGTTCAAGCCTTTCGGTATTATTTGACTTCTTCTCGAAACTGGCTTAAAACATCCATTTAGACGCTAATGAAAACAAAGAATTCTTATTCATTGTTATTTTTACATTATTTACTATTCTTAAAAACAATTGAAAACGATTTTTTATGAATAATGTTAAAGATTTTATTAAAATTAATAATCCACTAATTGAATTTATAAATATAACAATATTCTTCAATAAATTATTTAATTAATGTCGTGGTGACTTATTGATTAGACTGTGTTTATGCAATTAATTTTTTTACTATTAGTAAATAGCGAATAGTGTATCCAAGACCTAATTTTCGTTATAACGCAAATACGAACATAAGCAAGCGTAGAGTCTGAAAAGACAAAAATAAATGCGACATCGTATAGACGAAAAACAGCATAATCGACGGAATAATAACCAAAAGTTGTGTTAGCTGAACAAAACGAAGGAACGTGTATTATCCAAGAGACATATGGCTCCTACATAGTTTCCTCATCATTTGTTTACAGGTTGTCCCACTTTTGCTGACTTTCTATTTTAATGTATTTAATTTCATTTTATTTAAAATACTTTTAGCGGATAATTATATTATGTTAACAAAATTAATGCGACTGTGAGCTTAAAAAATTAACACTAATAGCGTTTATTAATTTGCATCGCATAGGCACTAAAGGCATGCGCTTGTTCATCGTTAGATTCTACAATGACTTTGGAAAGGCGTTTAACGAGAAGAAGACCACGAGAAACTCGTTGAAACACAAGAAAAAACTTAACTACAAAAATAATAGTGCAAACTGTTCCATTTGGTACTCATATAAGGAAGTTATCGAAATTCCACGAATGCTATACTTATTATGAAACATAAAGGAACATGTTGCTAAAATTCGAAGCGACCTGTATGTACATTCACGAAATGTCTCAGAAATAACGAACAAGGTGAACGTCGAGCGTAATATGAAATAAATTGGCGGTATATATCCCTGATTACACGAAAAAGAACAAAGGTAATAAAAAAGGAGAAAGCATATAAATACATAACGTTGTTTGTTAACGTCACGAAGGAATCATGACATTTTTGGGGTTGTCGCACTCATTTGTTTTATTTGAATTCTCACTTTTAATAACTGCTCACAGCGCAGGTTATTAGTCACTTTTAATATGCATCTATTGGCTGGATCCGTATGCTACTATCACTTTTAAATTAACATCCATGAAGTCTCGTACTTGGTTTCGGAATTAACCGAGAACTAATGGAATATAACAAAGGAGTACGGCTCAACCTGGACTGAATTGTAATAATTATAAATCCTTTATTGCTTTAAAATGAAATAATAATATTAATACAATTTAACACATAAGAAACAAATGTAGAGCAATTGTCAATCTTATCACTAAAAGTAATTTCTTCCAGATAACCAAATGTCATAGGAGAAGCAGTGTTAATATCGGGGAATGAAATTTAGGAAGACTGTATTTTATAATTAAGATATAAATATAATTAATAATAATAATAATAATTACTGTTAATTATAAATATTTCTCTGCGATAAAGGCTTAAAAATGATATACGATTGAATTGATTGGGAAAATATACTCAATATAAAAAATAAAAATGGATTTACATAAATATCAGGGTTTTGTATAACATAATAGTATTTAATTGAAATCGCAGTTTAGAAAAGAGTCAATTCAATTCAATAACTGACATTGTTCTTTAAGTAAATCAATTATTTCGAAGATTTAAAACCGAATAATTTAAAATTAAAAAAAAATCTAAGATCGGAAAAATCCGTTTAGCGTTTCAAATAAAATGGGCACTCTAAATCATTTTTATTTTCTCATTGAACGTTTGCGTGTAGAATTTTATTGTCCAGGTATTTTCGAGAGGTGAAGGATATCGGTGATACGTTACCTAATCGGTACAATCTCATGGCGACACGGTGTCTGAAATGCCGACAGTTAATGGACGATTTTATTTCTCCTACATCTCAATACTTACGGAAGTAACTTCACGAAAACAATGTTATATTATAACAATTATTAATAACTGTAGGTATTCAAATGTTTTTATTAATTATGATTTGTTGATAACTCACCGAATTAACAGCAGCCATGTTAGCGACGATATTGCCGCGTGTTTCGTCTGGTTACAAATACATTCTGAAACAAACCAATATAATACATTAATCATTTTGTATTAAAAAAATATATATGCGGAATACTTTGGTCCTTAATAACGCGCGTCTCTTACGCATAGGTCTCGGATTTATTCGTAAAATTTATTTACAATAAATGTGATATTATAAAAGTGACTTTTGTTTTAGGTCTAAGTACTATATATTTGTGTCGTCTTTGGTCTGATGCTCACAGCACGAGGTATCCTGGTTTCAACTTGTACGAATTGTTTATGTATTTATTTATTATCCGACCGGATTACAAATTTATTTATTTATATATTGCAAATGACAATAATAATAAATATATCTACAATTGTCATATTAAAACAGATAATAGGCATGTCAAAGCAGCTTTTCAACACAAATTAGTCCAAAGCCAATATCCTAAATGGTTCTGAAAACAGGTCGGCCTTGTTGACATCTCGTATATTCCGCTGACTCAATACAAGCTCCACCATGAAACGCCTAACAAAACTTCACAAAGACCGTAAAATAATGTATAAATGCAACTGAATTTCGATCTAAAGACAACGGCACGACGCTTTATTTTCATTTGTTTGCAGACACAGGTCTCGCGACAAATAGAATAGCGTTCACAGTCAGTGGGGCAAACGTCCAAGTCCATTAATAAAATTGAATCAGACGGACATTCCGCAGCACAATATAGATGCACGTGTGTGCGGATAAATAAAACTATTCCGAACGCCGACTAGAAAGAAAAAAAACACAAACGAGAACAACTGATTGTGAAAAACATTCGACGATCGTATGTTCAATGTTCACGGTTAAACTTTAATATGCATGCACGCTTTAGAGATTGTTTTTCACATTTGAAAAGATAAATACTTTTTTATTTTTAATATGCATGACCTCGAGACCGCAAGAAACGCATATTGCATACGAGCTTTGAATGTTTATTAGAAATATTTAATGATATCTAATGGCATCGTACAAATGTAGGCTAATTTTTTTTAACTAACTTCAATATCGAGATCATAGTGTCTCACTCAATCGCAGAACTCATTGGACAATTACCCTGTATGTCTATTCTGAAAAGTATATAACACAAAAAGATTTTATCAATTCCGAATGTTGGTTTCTGGGATCATTAACACGTTCAAACAAAAGAAATGAATAATTAATAATATATATTTTAAAATATTGTAATGTAAATAACTGTAATGTTATTTCGCTACATAAATAAGTTTTTCTAAAAATATATTTAATACATATTTTTATTGCAACTAAATAATTTGTTCTATTGTTTCGTATAAGTGAAGCACCAAATTGTAAATTTTAATTAATTTTCACAAACTTCGTCGGAACAATTAATTAATCTGGTGTACATATTGTCGAAAATTGACACGTTAAATTTAATAATTGTGTCACAAATTATTCTATACAATTTGGACAACCCTTAATGTTTGACTTATCGACAGTTATTTATCATGTCACCAGTCATCGCCAGTAAAATGAAAAATGTATAATATATCGTTATTAGTTTGAGTAATAAAGTGTCACTTCGTTAAGAAAAATACTGTTTATTTATTTAAAAACATTTTTAAGTAGATATCGCCGTAGAGAAATCTAGTCACGTTTTTGAAAAATAAGTAAAGATAAGAAATGGCGCACGCCCGGAGTGCAAAATAAGTAGCTCACCAATAGAGCACATCATATAATAGCTTAGCATCAAGCGGATTGTTTATCATAAAATAAACCAAATAAATAAACTTCAACCTACCCTTAACTCATAGAATAGCGTGAATATAAATAAACAAACAAAACACAAACTACAAATACGTCTCGTTAAATACATAGTAATTAAATACGTACGTCATTGTAAAATTAATTACCGAATTTGTTCCCAAAGTAAATCCTAAATGATATTTTCCCAAAATTATAATTCGAATGCTTCATTTATTTGGTTGTAGCTACGCTCGTACTGATCATGTTACATGCATTACCACATGCACGGTGTATCAAGTGGTTAGTGGTCAATTTAATATGCACACGGAAATCATTTCATCCCATCCGATTTAAATCTACAAAGAGATATAATAATTTTAATATGAAATAAAAGTAATTGAATCGAATAAATTATTGAAAATTTATATTTGTTTTTGTGTATTGCTATACATATAGGTATACTGTATATAGATAAGTTAGTTTCTATTGTCAAGTTCTGAATAGCCCACCCTCATCAAATAAAAGAAATCGTCAAGGGTAGTTTTATTAATTTTATGACAACTGTGACAACCAACACGATGGTTGTAAAGAGCGTCGGATTAAAAAATAATAAAAATAAACGCTACAACAAGCCACGTAAAGTCTTAAATTAGTTAAATCATATCTACGAACTTAAAATCTAAATGAAGTAGACTGTAGAGTATAAAACACTAAAACCCGAACATTACCGATGATATGCCGATTTTTTCCGAAGTTACTAAAGATATAAATTTAATTAAAAGGCAGTTGTAATAAGAGATTGGCAACGGCTTTCTGACGTCGTGAGTTGTCAGAAGACCTACAAATATCAATTAAGCAAAAGTTTTTCTCAAGTCTTCCAGAAGATCCTTTGGCAAATAAATTGCTGTTTTTATTGCTCGTATGAGTTTAATTTACTTTCGACTCCCCCGTTGTAGCTCGTGTTTGAAACATAGACACTTTGTAACATAAGTACTCAATAGCTACCGGTTCGATTAAAAACAAACAACTAACCAGTTTATTAAAAGTTATACGTGCGATTTTTAAACTATAAGAAATAACCAAATATCTTCAAAATCAAATATCACTTATCTGAATCTGAAATCTAACCAAAATTTATATATGAAAGGATATTAAAATTACTTCTTTTTCAACAAAAATATTGAATGGAAAAGAAATATACGCGAATGTTTTAGTCATGTGGGTATATTTGTTGGTTTATCTGTATATTTTTTTTATAATAAAATGGAGTTTTATTAAAAACCGGGTGTAAGGTATGGAATCTCTGCAAATTCAAATTAAAAACAGGCGAACACGAGACGCTGTCAAAGGAGGTTTCACAAAATAAAGACAAAGCTTCTGCATTATTAAAGCGAGCCTCTTCATTTTTATCACTTTGCGCCTGAATAAAATAAACCTAATAAAACAGTGCAACAGGCGTTTGAGCATCACATTTATCTGTTTTTAATTATACTAAGATTTCAAATACTTTACTATCACGTTTACCTTGATTATTTTAATTCTAATAGAATTTTCGAAATGTATAACTAATATAATCAACTTTATAGTAAACCGTATAATAAAGTTTTATAAAAGTGGACAGGCAAGAGGTGACATACTGGTCGGGTTTTTTATAGTAGCCTGCCATATGACAATATCGCATCTGATATTAAGGTAGAATGCAATCCTGGAGACCATGGCGGCTTAAAGAGACGAACGTCCAGATCAACAGGGCATACTCCTTTCATTATTGACTTTTGTAGAAATATAGACAGTTGCATCTATGAGTGATTATCTGAATTACAGTTATTTTAAATAAATTAATTGTGTTTGTATGGTTTTTAGCAATATTTTAATAATTTTGAGATTAGCTAATAGGTACTACTAGTGAAGTTAACTTTGTAGATGACGCTCATCACATCAAACTGACATAGTCAAAGTGAGATCGTTTTATCGCCTTTAGACTAACTTAAACGAATTGTGAAAGGAAAAATATTTAAAATAACAAATATTTTATTCAACTGTAAATGAGTGGAGAGAGTTACAAAAAACCTTTAGAAATAAATATTAACGAGCTTTCTGTACAGCACAAATATATCTTAATCTCGCGACAGGAAAATGCAATCTCAAGGTGAAATCTCTATGTAGGTAATGAATAGTCATGCACCGTTCCCGCGCAAATGTCGCCAATCCCTCACACTAGGGTATTCTCTCTGTTAATGCCGAGGTATAATCGTCTACCTTCTACCTCCCTCATTTCTGAGAACCCTATTCTCAAATATAACCGTCAAAACTTTACTGATAACGTTAATTATGAAACAAAGTATGCTCATTTAATCTCATTTTTCAGGAAGGACTTACAAGCCAATAAGAGTCTAATATATTTGGTCATTCAGTTAAACGTTTGGTAGTTTCAAATGTAAGCAATTAATAACACAAAATTTAATAGTTCCAAATTTGAAAAACTACATCATTATTTTTTTAAATCCATTTTTTATCTATAATAAGTAATCTATCTTATAACTAACCTAAATGGTAAAGGAAAATCAGCCTAAATCGTTTCTAATAAAGATCGTTTCTCGACTGACAATTTTGATTCTAATTAACGGGAATCTTGTAAATTTTAATAGTAGTAATGAGTAATCCTGTCGAACCCGTCATCAAAATGTGATGTCTGGAGGTGAATAGGTCGATAAGCATTTAGCGAGGACAAAGGTCTTATTCTTGTTTGATTTATATTAATTACAACGAAAACGACGATTATTAATATGTATTGTAAGGATGTCTTGGGTTATTCAAGGCCATTAACTAGTTTAAATTGTCTACGTGGCTTCCTATCGCGTTTCATTTGATTAATTTCGGAAATTTGGCAGCCACGTGATCGCAACGTCTTATTAAATTAACGTGACAGTAAGTCGCATAAAGTCTTTTAAACAAAACTGTTGTATTATTAGTTCACTGAATGAGAATATTTATTTGGAGATATTTTCGTTGTTTACTATTATTTATATGAAATATAATTCCAAATATTATTTTAGGTATTGATATCAGAAACCCAATATATTTATGATTCAATATGGAATGAATACATATAAAAGCTTTTATTTGTACAATATTTAGCTTGTTTTTTGCTCTATTTTTTGTATTCAGTCAGTACATATACTAGAGAAGGCATGATGAAATCTGTTCAAAAGCCAATTCGTAACTGTTTTGGCTCAAAGAGTGATATTAGTATGGAATATTAGATATTTTAACATGAAGATATGATAATAATAAGATTGGTATAAAATTATTATGTACTAGTGTTGCTCTTATCCAGTACCTATATTCATTGTCCAGGGTGATTGATATAAGCATTTGAATATTAAATTACGGTAATGAAAGACTGGTTTATCTCTCTGTTCTATAAACTTGCTTAGTATTTAAAGATTAGTAACAACACTGTGATTGCAATGCTTTCTAAAGGCAGATCAAAGCAAATCAAAATTAACGCCACAAAATGAAAACTATTTAATTTATTATTATTTATAGTAAGTTTCAGATTTACTGAATTAGAGTATAGTAAATAAATTTGTTAAAATATATAGACAGTGAATATTCGTATCCGCAAGCTGGCATGGCGGAAGCGATTGTAGTCGCAGTTGTGGACCTATGAACTCTAGCTTATCATCAGGTGGAGTGCGGTCATATGGTATGTCATAAATAAAAATATAATTCTTACAAGAAAACAATAAGTAAGGAATAAAAAATATATAGAAGTAACTTCATATAGCGGTTCTGTAATTATTTAATAGTAGTTTATTTTCATTAGTCATGAAATGTAATTTGCGAGTGAAATCGTTATGACGACATCGCATAAACATAATCTATTTTCGGTAACGTGTAATTACTAAGGTGCTTTGTAAAATGAGCACGACTTCTATTCTCAACTGCGTGCGTCTTTATTAAAACTCGCTGTCCGTGGAGGCGAATTTTCTTGCACGTATGCATGAAAGTTTTAGGCTCGAAAAAAAAATACTTATTTGTATATGAAAATACATAAATTGTTTGTAACATTTATTCGTGATGGGTCCTCTTAAAATTTGACAACCACAAAAATAAAAAGACACCTTCGTGGTCTCTTTTTCTTATGCAAAGAAAGAAAAACAAAAGAAAAAATTTATTTTATTTAATAATATATGTACTATAATAAATAATAAAGGGCTTATTCGTCTCGATATTTGTGATGTCATTTGTACATATGTGTATACGTGCAAACTATTTAAAGAAGCATCTAAAATTAGCTAGCAAAATACTTTCGTGACGAAATACGTCATTTTGTACATTTTATTTCTCTTAGTTACGTCGTTTTTGTGCGATGTATAGTGCCTATTGTTTGCTTGAGCCAAGAATGTAATCCGTTTAATGGATTCGTAAGTGATGTTTCAGTGCAGCAGGGACTTTTTCCTGAATTAATTTGTTGAGTAAATAAACATTTGTTTCCATCAGATATTGTTTAAGGGCTGGAGTTTTTTACACTTGAATTTGTGACGCGGACTTATCAATAGTTTTTAAATACAGAGATTCTTAATTCCACAATCGATTACTTAGTTCTTTTCAAGGAATTTCTTTACCTTCTATAGTCAAAGTTAATATAGTGTTTATTAACTTGTAAATTTTATATGAAACTACTAATCACCCGGCTTGAATTCCAATACCAGTCAAATTAGATTAGTTGCCGTTTCAACAAATAAAAACAGTGGTCATTCATGAATTTGACTGTGGATTTTCGAACGGATTTGCTTGGAGCTATTTTAAATGGGAATTTGAGGGGCGTCATTGTAGTTCCGAATCCGCTCACAGTGGTGCCCCAAAAATTCTCATACTAAACCGCTCGGAGCAAATCCGTTTCAAAGTCCAGGCAAAACTCATGTTTCTTTCAGCTTAACTATAATTAACCAATTCCATGAAAAATACTTAAATTACCTTTGCTAGTGTAAGTAAACCTAATCTTAAAAATAATAAAGAAATATATATGGAAGACACAATCATGTATTTCTAATTTAAAAAAGATATTATTAACATTAATAATAATATAAAAAAATACCTCTGTCGTTAACAATTTTTAATTTTCTTTTAAAATGAATATTTTAATACTTTGTGAGCCTCACTTCCACGAAGTATTCTAAAAAGATTGTATTTTATATTAAAACGTAACTGAGGACTGTAAGCTATTTCGGTTCCCTTCATTTTGTGAAAAATTTCAGTTATGAACGACTGAATTTTTAGTTGTAAGAAAACCGCGAAACGCTTAACTCGCTACAGTGCCTACTTATTTTCAACACGCCTTTAACATTCGGACAAAAATATTTTGTTTTTACTTATTGCACTTATTTTTCTCTTTATAAAAATACTAGCTTATACCCGCCCCGCGGCTTCACACGCAAAAATTCAAATAGTTTTATACTGCATATATAAAAATGACAGACGGCAATAAAAATAAATATGGAAAAATTCCATGCAGCTGAAACTATAATTAATTGTAAACTATAGTAAAAAATAATATTCCTTTTTTAAATAAAAAGTATCCTATGTTACTTCTAGTACCTCCAAAAATATGTGTACAAAGTTTCATCATGATCGGTTAAGTAGTTGTTGCGTGAAAACGTAACAACAACGTAACATTCACATTTATAATATTAGTAGGGATTATTTTGCAATCAGATTTTGTTACAAATAAAAATTCATGCAAGTTTTACTATATATCAACTTACTTTTCTCTCTGTCTCTGTATGTATAATAAAAAAGTGTGTGAGTACGAAAGAGAAAGAAAATAATGTAATAATCCCATTTAAATTTATTTTATTTTTACTTTAACCGCAATATAAAAAAATAAATCAATACCCAATACAGTATTTTTCCTAACATCTCTCAATGACGTGTCGAACTCCAAACCCTGGACTTTGTACTGTATCCATATTTTTATATTAGTACCTATTTTTAGATAGTTCCGTGTCCTAAAAATATCTACTAGTAAAATTCAATGGATGAAATTGAAATTGTATAATAATATTCAACTCAATAATCTTTAAAACAAAAGTTTTTAAATCTATCGCAAATAAATTAATTTCGTTTTAGTTGTTCCTGTAAATAATACCTTGAAACTGTATAAAAGTAATAATTTATATAATATAAATTTCGTTCAAGTATATATTTAATTAAATTTATATTGATAAGATAAAATTTCCTTTTTAAGATAATGTTACCTTTTTAAAGTATTCGTATCGGTTTAATATTTATTTTCGACACCGGCTTATGTTTTTATTAAACTCTGTAATTAAATTCGGAAAACCTCTCGCTAGAAACCCGAAATTAATTATTTATTCTAGGAAAATTTCAATTTATAAAATAATGTAATTACGACCTAAAAGCCTTTTAATCAAATGCATACGATAACGATAGAATCGGTTATCATTTTATTCTCACATATTTATATAAAAAATATTGTGATATAATTTTCATTTAACAAAATTATGAATTCCGTTTTTACCAAATAAAATTATTGAAAATTATATCGTTAAATATCAAATTATATATTATTATGTTTATATTTAAGATATTTTACATATATAAAAATCTAATTATAAAGTTTTTAATAAACAACATCATTCCACTAAGAACATTCATTCAGTGCAACATAAAATATATTTTTATTTTATGCTAATTCATAATAATTAGCTTTATATTTAACTCAACCTTGATGGCTGCAAACTTTACGAAACATCACATTTAAATACTCAAAACAAATAGCAATCATAATAAAGTCATATTAATTCTTTAAATTCAATGCAAATACTCGTATTATCCAAAAATCCTAAGTTTAGTTGCAATCTTGGATCAGTATTGTATAATTGTACAGCAATACCCCGCTTTACGCGACCCCGTTATGCACGGTTTCACTATAACGCGAAATTCAAATTTCGCGCTCAATTGCCCCGCATTACGCGAAATAGTGCGTATAAACATAATGTAGTCATCAACTTCTTTATGGTCGCAGGAATTTCAGTTTTTTCCGGAACGTATCCCTCGCGTAAAGCGGGGCATTACTGTATCTATTTCACACTGTACACGTTTATAAAATTAAAAAAGTATATATACGTATTACGTACTCACTGCCTAAATGTATATTACAAATCTAATTACATTCACAGAAGACAGATTTTGACATTAACGTAGATAAGTTAGCATATTCTAAACATCGTCTCAAAATCTCTGCGATAGAGTAATCGAATTGCCATTCTAGAAACTGCCAGAAGGCACTTCAAGTACGCAGTATACAAGTAAGTAGTATATATTTAGGTATATTTCTAATCTATTAATACTTATTAAATTATATTAAATTTTCAGTGATATCTGGAGTTATGTTTCAATTAATTAAAAGGCCTTTATGTGAATTACTATCTCGTTTATTTTGATTATTTCAATACAGTAGTAAATTATCAAAATAAAATCTTATAGACGTATTAAATATACTTTGACTTTATATCGTGATAATAAAATGAGGCAGATTTGATTTAAGACAGGAATATCAATATTATTCACACGATTCGTTTTACTATATATTGTATCAATTTGTGAATCGATATTATCGAAGATATTCATTTGGGCACGTGTCCCAAAAGTTAGTTAAACCACAAACATCGTCGAATACCTAACATAAACCACATAAGTTTGCTAATATTTAAGCCTACCATCTAACAATTGTTTATGTATAGTGTAGAATAGGATGCGAGCAGTGTAAAGAATTTATAGCACAATATAGAGTTCATATACAAAACACATTTGCTAAATACATAGGTAAATCAATATAAAACGCATACATTACAACAATTATTACGATATCCGCAATGATTTCATAGTGAATTAGTATTTACATTGAAATGAATTTAACGTTCATTTCCAATTCTGACCCAATAGTTCCCAACTTCTAATTGTACAAGTATTAAGTTAAATCACTTGAAATCCACGTATTTAAGCATTTGAATTTCACAATCCGTTCTATTTACTATTCATTTCTTAATTACTATAGCTTATAACTTATACAATCCTCTGTTTTTTCTTTATGGAATATTGATCATCGCTGTAAACACAAGAAGATTTTTATTTATTATATGAAACCTAAATAGGATTACCTGAGTTTAGTTTCTCATATTTAATTGATATAGTATATAATATTATAACCCATATATTAATTGTTCATTACAAAGAAAAGCTTAATTAAAACCAGAAAAATTTTGGCCAAGAAATTGTAACGGTTTTCTATTTCAAATTAATTGTTTATTAGGCACACATAGCACTCGAAGTAACACAAGACTGGAAAAATAATACAAGAACAGCTCTATATAAAGGATTAAGTATGGTGGAATGAGTTAAAGAAGAGATTGTGATCACTGCAGGCATAAGACCGCAGTCGATGAAGACAGATGGTTAACAAGCTAAGAAATTACGAACTCACCACCACAACAGCTGAGAGTACCATAATGGAACAAATGTTGTCTATTTAATTGAGAAAATTGATATTCAATCCATCAAGCAATCATCATTATTATGGTTATATTTAAATACTATTTCAAATTTCTTCTTGTTCTTTTATTATTAGATGTCCAATGAAGACAAGTCTGTGCGAAAAACAATACACTCATTCCACGGACGGCGAGTCTAAATGCCTAAATCTAAGAGATAGACAAAATAATTTTGACAATTTTTTTTATATTTCTAACAACTATTTCCCTCGTGTCTCTAGTACACATAATTCAACACAAAAGCGCCTTTTTCTGTGGCCTTTAAGCAGGGTTTTGGAAACTTCCTCGCTCAGGTAGTTTTGGTAAAACTTATATAGTTCACACAAAACTCCGGGTACAACCGGACTTGATCCGATATACTTAACCGAGCTGAAATCCGACCAAACTACCACTAATTTCTACATCGAAAGTTTCACCTGTTTTCCGTAACTTGTTACTTATTTACAACCTTATTTTACGTTCAATTAAAGTATGATTTAGTGTATTGTATCGTGAAATACTCGTATATAATTGTTAGGACTGTAATATAGAGTTTGTATGACATGTAAGCTTGGGTATTCGTGTGGTATGCGGTTTGCGTGTAATCTAAGTATGTACTCGCATTTGCAGTAGATTAGACGCAAGATTAGAGTGATTCTAATTAATTATAGGACTTAATTATATATAAATTATACATATTAACTTTATATATTATTATATTGAATCTTAAAAAACATTGGTCGCTTGAAACAACTAGATAGATACTTTAAATGGAACAAAAACCAAAAAAATACTCTTTTGTTTTACTTGTTCTGCTTTCGAATAAAGCCGGTTTAGTCTGTTCAATATATATTGAAAGTGTGAAGGCGAAGAAATATAGGATTTGGCGGCAAAACCACTGATCCGAACGTGTGCGTGATTGGATAAAGGGTTCAACCGTATTGTGAATACGAAACTGAATTGCAACCCCTATGCTTTTGTTTGTAACATTTACGTCAAAGCTTCATGTTTTGACGTAAATCCAAAATGAAAATCATTGTAATTAAAAACTATATGTCGTTATTACTTTCATTGATTTAATCGGACATTTCAACTATAACAGCCACTACGATGACGTCAGATTAATCAAAATAAACTTAGTACTTAATGATATGCATATTGAGTCATTATTATCATTTAAGTGATTTGTTGTTATTGTCTTAAAATTACATATTTATTAGGTTATATTACATATATGTAGGTATATATTAGGTACTATGATACAAAAAAGAGTACTAGAGTTGTACTGACTGTTCTAGATATTGTGTATATATAATATGTATTTATTTGTTAATATTAAGTAATTTACGAGATATGCAGATTTGATGGATGACTAATAAAAAATATGATGAATTACGCCAACGTCCAAATAGTGAGGATTCAAGTTTATTATCTCAATTACATTAGTGATTTAGTCAGTTGTTTTGCCTCTTCCGCCAAAAGAACATTGGGATCTTTGCCAAGAAGTGCGGAAACATTGATGTCACATAGTGGATATGGTTCTTATTGGATGGCATAGATAAGTGTTTTATTCTGGAAACTTCGAAAGCTGATATCGTTAAGTCTTAAAAGCAATATGTTGACAGCAATCAAACTTTCGAATGTATAATATTTTGGAGATTTTCTTACACAACACCCGAGGTCTCTGCGTAAGAAGCTGGAGAGGCAACCATCTCATCATAAATTGAAATCAAAACACACGTGACTGACTAACGTATACTCTTTAAAATCAATCAATTCCTCCATCAATTTCGACATTGCAAACTCTCTAATCATAAAAAGGAACTATTACAAAAATTACAGCAACCCACTGCGCATTTGCAGTCGTTACAGCCAATTATTTTCTGCGACCTATAATAATATTTTTATTCATTCTCTTTTGAATCCACGAGTATTTTATTGTTGAAAAATGTATTAACCTCTTATTTCTTATATTTCTTGGGTATTTGCGTTTATATCATTGTTTATCTAAAGAAAGTCATTGCACTTTAATTGGCACATTGTAAAGCTTACTTTTTGAAACTTTATATTGAATCTTAAAATCTTATATGCTAGGTTTATTTTAAAAAATTGTTCATTCTAATAATTAATACTATTAAATAAAAAACCGCGGTGATAAGGAATCTTTGCTCGCAGTTTTTCAGAAAAAAAACTAAAGAATAATTAATAATAATAAGCTTAATTCCCTCAGTTTTTCTGCTCAGAATTTTGCCTCATGGTTGTCTTTAGACTGTATTACAGTGCACATAATAAATGAACTATGTAACGCAGAAAGAACTTCTCAAATCGGGCTGGTAATTCCTGAGATACGCGCGTCACTGGTGTACGTGACTAATTTTGCTCACAGAGCAAGTACATAAACTAGATGGGACAGTTATTATAAATTAATTAGGTGAATAAAACAATCGAATTTGATTGGAACAGATTATTATGACGTCACGAAGTATTCACGAAAATTAACAATGTTAAATTTGTTTTAATATAGGTTTCTTTATTTTGTAATAGTTTCCTGTAACTACTGTTTTTTATATAAATGTATTGTAAAAACAAAACAAAATCATTAATTAAATATTACGTAACGTTTATTTAATAAACCAGATTCCATATTGTGTATTTTAAGAAGATATAAGACATTCAAAAGTATAAAAAGCCATGATCATAAACATTCCATGATTATTAAAATAAAATAAGTCATTAAAATAACACAAATAGTCCATTCGTTTAGACTTAAAAATAAAAAATTATGAATGAGTATAAAATTATTAAAGAACTTTGTAGATTTAAAGAAATAATTTATGGCGTCAGTCATAGGCCTGTCTGTACAGTGTACACGCGGCATCGACTAGTATTATTTTTGCCGCGAAGGTCTGCTATTTCGTTTGTGTTCCTCCAAAAATGTGTTTTAACAGGAGTGGGTATAATCTATTCGTGTCCACGGAGTGTCCAACTGGAATGTACTCTAGCACATCTGTCGACTACTAACTCATTCGCGTCACATACAACTGCTATTTCCCGTCTCGTCTCATCAGTGAATTTTAAAAAAGTTACCAGTAATTATAGCTTTTTTTTATTATATATTTATAATTTCTAATGTTATATTTTTTTAAAAATCTCCCAACTCAGTAATTTTAATAACCTTATGCGGCTTCCAATCACGTTCATTTTATATTAATTCAATCCGAAGTTTCGAAAGCCTTGCAACCATCACTGTAACATATCATATCATATTTATTTTTAAAACAATTGACGCTAATAGGTTTTAAATTAAAAAAAAATAACATTAAAAAAACTATCATAGCATGCGAAGTAATAGCAATTCATTAGTAATATTACTTCTAAAATAAAAATAGATGAAGTGCGGAGGCGATTTGTAAAAACATTTATCTGACATCTTCTCTCAAATATCGTGATCAAATGAGAAACACTATTCACCAGGCGTTTCTTCGTAGCTATAATTCCTAATTGCCCAAAATACGACACAGAACAATAGAAAACGTCATTATAGATAGTCTTCAGAAGAAACCAACACGCAGAAACTACGCCACAATTATGCGAAATCATTATTATTAGTAAAACATATAAAGAAGTTTGAAGAAAATTACTACTGATGATTACCTTATTGGAAGCGTCAAGTTCTATTTAAGAATGAAAAGGTATAAACATATAGAAGAAATGTAATAAAATCAAAGCAGTAAATTCGTTTGTTATTTTGAATTCAAAATGTTATAAAACGCGTGACATGTCCCGGTGACAATCAGACGTCCTCATTCTGTTGAAAAGAGCAATTTGTTGTAACAGCCGCGTCATTATTCGGAAGCGCTCGTAAACTTCCTTCGAACTGAGCTAAAATAACTTTATTGATCTTTACAACGAATGCATTTTACTCGTAAATACATACTATGGACAATTCACTAACAAGAACAATTTCAAGTGCTCATGTTTTATATTAATATATATCAAACTTCAACTATATTTTTACGCAGGGTGTCTTGTACGTACTGCCATTGAATAAAATTCCTGAAGACTATTCATTATTTAGTTATAAACTGATAGCCAAATTATTCACATACACAGCTGTAAGATTAAAATAATTAAAATTAAACGCAATAATAAGCCGCAGAAGTATTTTAATCATGTTCACAAAAACACTAACATAGCTATAGTACCAAAGTATATGCACACTTACGTTTAAAAATCTGAGTTTATTTATTTGAGCGAATTAAACATTATTAAAATGATCATTATCTTCAGTTATATTCAACAAATCCGTCGTAATAAACAACGTGAAATGAATTGAAAAATGGCGTCATCCGTGCGATCACAATTCAAATCTCTACTTGAGCATCAATTTGCGGCTGAGTGACATTTGAGCTCTAATCAGTGAATCGCTTCTGAATACGGATCTTAAATATCAATAGCAAAATAGAACGTTTTATTAGCGGGCTTGTGACTACACAGACATCGAGACGTTGAACAAAAATATACAAACGAGATAAAACGATATTGACACACACAAACTAAATAAAATATATGTAATTTACAAATAGTAACCATAGCATGGGACGTCAGTAACGGATGGACATGCTGTTTGTAAATATTTGGATTTCGCTCCAGTTCCTATGAAGATTTATTATCATACTTGTCCAAATGCAAATAGAATGCCTGTTTCCTGTATAATGTATTTTTATATTTACTCCAAATGACTGACTTTTTTAAATTAATCTGTTATAAATTGTAATATTATCCCTACAATAACTCTTTCATAAAGGCATATTTCAATACACTGTACGCTTATTATCGTATTTCTTTTTCCTATTTAGCTTACAGTTTGTTCTCGCGAATTTTGTTATCAATTTCGGACAATAAAAATTGTAATCAATCATAAACTTACAAAATACATATTTCCTCTGAAACACTTTATTAAAACTCTTTACAAGCTAAAAACTAATAACGACTGAGTTCGTGGAATAATAAACTCGAAAACTAATATGAGTTGGCGAATTCGAAATAATTTAGTTGTAGACCCTCAATTTGTGAGAGGGTGAGTTGCCATAGTGACAGACCGTGCCCATAGTGATCCTGAATAACTCCCTACTCGTTCGAGAAACAACTGAGGACTATCCGTGCTTATTGAACCGTCGCATGATTCGTTTTATTATTATTGGATATATACATTTTGTAGAGATTTAAAGTCTGGTCGAGAGGGTGAACTTAGTACGTGCATAATACAATTGTTTTCTTAAATTTGTTTGTTTCCGAGTATTAAATACGTAATAACAGTGGATTAATAGTTGTAAATATTCTAGTACATATAATACGATATAATTAGTCTAAGTACGTTATGTTTAATTATTTTATTTTATTCTCAATTAAGTGAATTTAAGTAATTCTTTTTGAGTAATTAAATGTCTTAAATCTTAATAACAACCAGTTTTATTTAATTTAAAAGCCTTTATACAGTTTAATATCGCACTTGTTCTGGTTATTTAAATTCGGAATTTTAAAAGCTTAACTACCAGACCCGATGAACACAATTAACTTATCGAAATGTCAAATGAAAATATTTAACTAATAAAATCGCATAAAATCATTTATATTCTCAGGTTAGCAACAATTATTAGTTTTTATAGAATTTACATTAATATTTCTCTGAGATAGGTTGACCTAAGAAATCCTTTAAATTGTCTGACGACGTAAACGTCTTGTCAATATCATGTAGGATAAATTCCTGGGCTTGAAATTTTACGGCTGATGTACCTTGATAGGCGGTCGGAAGCCTTACGCGAGTGTGATAGATCCAGGTGAAATATTACCTGCCAGACCAATGTCTTACAAAAGCTCGGTTTAACGTTACAATAAAGCTTAAGTCTATTCCTACGATTTTTTAAAATAATAGTATTAGATATAAGAAGTGAATTACTTTTATTATAATGATTATTTATTTCTTTTCTGTAACGAGTTTAGTTAAATATAAAATTTGAAGTTTAAACAAATGAATACATACACGAAATAAATGTCTCAGTACCCGCATTCGTTCAAAGAATCAGCCGTATCAGAAGCGACGTAATTTTTGTTTGATTTTCACAGAGAGGGACACATTCGCGGCGTGTAACTGACATGGCGTGTATGTTTTTGTACGTCTAAGAGATGTTTGTTTTTTTATTTGCTAACTCTTCCATTTTTGTTAGAAAAGAAATGTTGCGAAAAATATTTTGTTATTACTTTATTTTATTAACATGTCAGATGTTAAATAAATATTATATTTCTATATCCTATATTCGATAATGTTGATGTTATATCTGTAAGTATAGAAAAAAGGGTTTATATGAGAGTGATCATTCCGAACCTCAGTGATTTGTTTGTATTCCATCATATTCATAATATTGCTTGTGACTATGTATGATATCTTCATGTTTATAGCTATTTACTTTATGGTCACAAGTTTATGGTCACCGACATAGTTGAGGCGACTGTTGCTTGCGTGTATAATGCTCAATAACATGAAACCAGTTTTCATATGCTATATATATACCTACTACATGTAGTAACAAAAATTTTAAATTTAAAAAAAAAAGTGGAGATTTCTATAAAAAGTCACAATCTTCCCCAGTATCCCGAAGCATCTTTACCTTTCGAAGTGTCTTCATTGTGTCTAGATGAGTGACGTAAAACTTTCATTACTTTCGTAGTGTATTTTCTACTTAGTGTAGCACTTTCAAAAAAAAAAACTACACACCTGGGGACTGTCTAGCTTACATGATTAGTGTCAGTGAACTTGGCACAAAATTGTCGCTGTGTATGTAGATTCTTAATTTATTCATAATTTATTTAAATTACAACAAAACAAACATTCTTTTGTTTATTTTTATTTCTGATGAATTTAGTTATAATATCCAATTTTACTTATAATATCTAGCTGGAAATAAAGGATTTAGTCGAAAAGAAAAGTCAGTATATCATAAGGGAAGTTGACCAATACTAAGACTGTATCTACTACTCGTTTTGTTAAGTTTAAAAATAACTAGGACGAGCTACATTGCGGAATTTGATTTTGTTTTTTTGATATAAAGGTTTGTGTGCAAATTAAAATTTTATAATTTTTTGTTAGATTTTTGCCCGAATACTCGACAGAATTGTCTTCATTAGACATCTTAGCCCATTAATAAAAAAAAATGTTTTCCCGCAATCACGATAATCTACAAAGCTTTTATCGGATTGAAATTATCGAAATAAATGTGTAGTAAGACGCATCTTGTATTGAAAATGTAACAAAAATATAATAAATTTCGTTCACGAAAATTGTTTTCGTTCTAATTTGCACATGTATAAGGAGTTTCATAACAATATAATTTATGACGTAATCTAAAAAATAATGCCTAATGATTTATATTTTCTCGTCGAATAAAACTTGATGAAAGTTCCCATCTTAATTTGCATCAAGTAACAAATTACACTCTTTTTCTTAGAAATATTCTTTAAATAAAGTGCCTCCGAGAAGATTGATGTTATGTCCATTAGTAGCTAATTTCCTAAACATTTTGTGCCTAAATCTTTCCGTGACAAAGCCCGGACGTACCAAAATTTGTTTTTGTTTCATAAATTTAATTGGTTTTTATATAACATGTTGTTGGTTTTAAATTCTAAAGTTGCATCAACTGTCTACAGTAATAAATTCGTCAATATAAAAATAATTAAAATACAAAAATAAGTTTTTAAATTAATAGATACTACTTCATAGATAATCCTAGCGTATTACTAGAACAACTCAAGCATACCAACATCCAAACCCAAAACAAATGCCCATTTTTTTTCATATAATTTATTAATAAATATTTATAAATAAATACAACGAATAAATATTTGTTACAACCGGAAATCGAAGTCGGGATCTCTGTGTATTTGACACAATAGTAAATGTAAGTTAGGAAATAGAGTTTCCACCACTTTTTATATAATATGCCGAAATATATCGAAGCAAAACTTTCCTAATTAACAGATGTCGGCATTAATTACTACATATTCGAAGACCCGGATTCACGGCCCAAAAGTCATCGTCAGGAAGACAAGACATCAATAAGATCTCGCAATAATTCTAACAAAGATTTCTAATGAAATAGGAAGAAAAAATATTCGTTGAAAGGAAATGAAGGTGTTCTATTAATTCCACTGGCCCTGCGCGTAGTAAGAAACGAGAATAAAAATTAAACGGATGATTACTGTCGTTGGAGATGGAACTTTTTAGACTTAAAGGATCACTTACACGATGCAAGTAGACATAGCTCAAAATAAATATTTAGCTATTTATTTTTATAACTTTTCTTTATATTCATACATATTTGTGTTAGAAATTAAAGATATTAGAATAAAAATTTAATGATCGTTTTATGAACATCCCTACTAATAATATAAATGTTAATGTGAGTTTGTTTGTTACGTTTTCACGCAACAACTACTTAACCGATCATCATGAAACTTTGTACACATAGTTTCAGCTGTTTGGAATCATATTGATTTATTTCTATTGAAATGATCTCTGATACTTATTTAATGACTTAAATGCGAGCGAAGCCGCGGGCAAAAGCTAGTTAATAATAAATGCAACTATCCATCGAGGCGTCTTGCCATAAACCATAAACCGATAATATGTCAATATTTTACACATTTATTCATATTCTGTGGTATAAATAATTTAAAAAAAAAATTAATTGCTAACTCGTTAGTATTTGTAAGGTGTATTAAGGGCTTTACCTTCGAAAGCCCGTGAAGTTTCTTCTCCTAAAATTAATTTAAATACATCCTTGTCTTTCCACTCGGTTGAGCGTGAGTCGATTTGCAATTCGCACACTTGGATAGCCTCATTTCGTTCACTGAATTAAAATTACAACAAACCTTCAACACGAGTTTTATTTGGTTGTTGATTGATTTATTTTTTGTGATTTCTTTTGTTTTTAAACGGGTTGATTTTTAAAGAAACTTTGCCTTCGTTATAAATTCTTAAGTTCTTATTTCTAATACATAAAAATATATTAGACAAATAAAGAACAGTCTAAGAAAATTTTACTTTGTAATATAAATTATTATCACTCACTCTTTTTCAAATGCTGAATACTTTACCTGTAACAAAAATATAGAAATTAAAATACTAATTTAGACCTAAAAAAGTATCCTTATTTAAGCTACGTAAATTACATAAAATATCTATTAATTCATTCAATAATTTTGTTAAATAGATTATAATTAATAATCACCTTTGTTTCATTTAATGTCGTTACATTGATTAAGGTACTATAGAATCTCACATTAGATCAGTCCTGTCCTGTGAGGTCAATAGCATTCATTAAACATATTCACAAGTTCTATTGTTATGTATGTGAAATATGGAAGTAAATATGATATTATAAGTATACTAACTTCTACCCGCGGCTTCGCTCGCATTTAAGTCATTATATAAGTATCAGAGGTCATTTCAATAGAAATGAATCAATATGATTCCAAACACCTGAAACTATAGTCAATTGGAAACTATAGTAAGAAATAATTTTTTTAAATAAAAAGTATCCTATGTTACTTCTAGAACCCCAAAAATATGTATACAAAGTTTCATAATGATCGGTTGCGTAAAAACGTAACAAACAAACTCACATTCACTTTTATAATATTAGTAGGGAAGTAGAGATTCCAATTTTAGGATTTGGTACTATTTTAATGTTTATTTTAATTAATTACTAAATCATAGCATACAATTCTAATTCTTAGAACGTAATATAAGTCAATTTCATCATCAAACAAACATAATTTAAATCACGTCTATCTTTAAAAACTTTGACAGTGGAAAACGAGTTGTATAGAATATATATATACAAGACAACGAAAATAAAATATTATGCGATCGCATACGAAACGCAATGCTCAAAATAGCACCATGTGTCACGCAGAAACATCGCGCCCTGCTACACACGAGACCACTGCCCAATACGTTACATGAGACGCGAATGGCTTAACCCATACAGACTTTGTAAACGGACACTCATACACGAAAATTGTATTATTAAAAAATTATATGTCAAATAACAAATGAATTAATTGCAAATTTATTTTATGTTTCTCAACAAATTCACAATTGTTTAATGTTACTAACAAACATGATTATATCGACATGTAATGAGGTGAAATATCTGGAAGTAACAGTCGCCTCTTATACGGCTTCAAAAACAAATGAATAACGTCCCAATTGACAGGTCACACTAATTAATACCGTTTCGACTTTATATACGACATATTAACGTTAACAATAAATTATTGTATTCATAAAAAGCAACTTGTGGAAAAATAATAACATAAGAATAGCTTATACACGATTACTTACAGAACCAATCTGTGTTCCGACCCACGGAATAGAAGCGTGACTTGCATGAATACCCATTGGACTGCTACCACGTCCTATTTTCACTCAACCATAACCCTGTGAGTACTCATATATCCTTTATTTGTCATTCTATAAAACCTTATTTGTTTTATTTCACTACAAATTATACTTTATGAAATTTATTTTTGAATTAATTACAAGATGTAATGTTACCTGAGATCAAACATATTTTCAACTACTTCTTCTTTTATTAACAGCCTCAGATATCTATTAAAGACAATTCTGCCAATGTCGAGTATTCAATAAGAAATTATAAAATTTTAATTTACACGTAAACCCTATAAAAACTATTTTACTAGTCTGGAAAAGTCTAAGTTGATTATTTTAATTGCAGTAGTTAGAATAAAGGGGTAAAGGTTTAGAAACGTCGTGTTAATGTAAATCTATAGTGATTAATTTAAGAATACATAAATATGCAAACGGGTCAAATAATAAAGAGCCAAACCTACCTTCAGCCCTTACTAGCCGCGGGGCTCTCTCTAACCTATTTCTATTCAAGCCATGTTCGGGTCTCAGGGACCCTAAGTGCTAATAGTGATAACGCCGAGTGGTATGGACGAGGCAGACTTACATATAAGCATATAATAATTATATGTAGTATTTAGGTCAGCAAACTGAAATTAATCAATTGGTCGCGACTTGAGAATGTACAATAAACTATCAAATTTCAGGGATCACTTTTTTTAATATGAAATTTCTCTTCTAATCTTAAAACAAAATACATATATAATAAAAATACCAATTGCGTGTGAGCCCTTTAACACTAGATTTACCAGACCAGTCAAAATGACTGGTCTTGCAAGATCAAATTAAAATTCCTACTGCGTGTAACATTTTCTTTAATTCTTCTAATCTTCTTTAATTTATAACAGAAGAATTAGTTTTATGAATTTTATATTATTTTATATATATTTGTAACAAATATATACTTTTTTGGTTTTGGTAGAAATAGGTAAGTATATTTAAGCTGATAAATCTAGTGTTAATGATTGACGGCAAACTGAGGAACTACCCTCAGTATATTACAATATGAGATATTAAAACATAATATATTTTCAAGAAGAGATTATTTAGTCCATTTGACGATCCCATTGCACATGTGCTGCTTTAAATACATTTACATAATCTGTATCATTCTCGTTAGTAATATTAATTTATCGGTGTATATACTTATAGTATGTTAGTATATTTATGTTTAAGTTGTTGTTATGTATTTGGTTTTTCCATCAAGCTGTCTGCTCTAAAGGTTAATAGGAACTGCAATTTAGCATTAACACTCTTTGAACACATATGCTTAAAGTTTTTAAATAAACAAATTGAATAAAAGCAATTTAAAATGATTGAATAATTTAATATTGTATTCAATAGCCAAATCTCATTTCTAATTTAATTTCACTCACAAATCCATTTGTTCGTAAATTGTCAACGAGCTTTCAGATGGGACGAGTCAGCTCAATTAAATCAACAAAGAACAGTAATTAAGATGGTCATGTCTACAAGTTTGTGTTATCTATGGCGCAGTCAGTGGGCGTACAGCTATTGTGTTCTGACACACTGTTGTCATGTCGGCCGTCATTGGCGAGTGGCCAGCCTGACGAACGCGGTCTCCAAGCAATTTTCTTAATTCTATATATCAGTTAATCAACTTGATACTCCGATTCTCTAATCGACAATCCACTATTCAGTCATCAGCATTCACTTACTGATGTTACTGCAATAAAACAGGAACTTTATTATGTTTTGCAATAAAAGTAAAATATTCGCCCAATTTATATTCAATAACATACAATTTCCAAATTGAATCTAGACATCTGGCCTCGTGAAAGGGAACTGTTACAATTTATGAAAAGAATAAAATAGCCGCGCATTTTATTCTTTTCCGTGAACAAAGTATAAGGTTACGAGGGAGGCTCTGGTTAAACTTCTGTGTAGCAGCCTTAGGTCACGAACATAAAGCGAGCACTTCCTTCATGCTGAACAAGGCTCCTTTGGCAACTACAGAGGATGTTTTACATACTGATGTCGGTTTCGACGGATATCAGAAATCCCTACCTACGACGTCACGCTTCGGGAACAAACGTGTAACGGCTTATAATAAGCAAAGATGTTGCGAGAGGGTAAGGTTATAAAACTGGAATATGTTTATTTGCTAATCGAATGAATTCGTCTTAAACTTTACCCACGTCAGAAAGAAAGAGATTCCTTTAAAACTTGTTTGTTTTTCCAAATTAATGCATTTAATTCCTTATTCCTAATCTAATCAATCATCAAATTTTAAAAATAGATAATTAATCAATTATTTATCATATCTCAGCTCATTTACAAACTAAATTTAGTATTTTGGTAAAAACTAGCTAAACTAGTAGGTACCCACTATAGGTACATATAATAATTTAAAAGACTTTGTTAAAAAGTTAAAAGTAGTTAGTGTCTAAAGTTATTTACGAACATGACTTAACTTAAAGCCCAATTCAAATTATGTAACCTTTACAATCATAGGTCTCAGTAATTTTACAACGCAATAAAAAAAAATCACGGATAAAAACGACAGTTTTAATTTTGGTTTTAACGAATAGGTATGCAAGCATTCTGGTAGATTTTAGATGATCCTATTCACACAGCTCTTTGACTCTTAGTGTCTGACTCGTCGCTCGAATGAACTCATCCGTATGATTCAATTATTACGCCAGCAGTCGAGTTCCACATCACTGGCATTGTCGTTTAATGTATAAGCTCAAATTTGAAACTCTACTATTGCTTTTTAAGTTACAAATTAAGCTCATTCTCAACTAATTTCTCTAGTAATGAGTTATGTGATTTAACATCCATAAAAAAATTGTTATTTTACGTTACTCGCGGAAAAGATTTAACTAATTTAATAATACTTTATGCGGCTTACTATTGGGGTTATTTTGTTTATTTTTATACCAATTTTTTATACATGTAACCGTTCCCTGCCCCATGTTAAGATAAAGTGCGGCCAATAAACGGAGACAACTGCTATTGGTGAAATATCTGCAAATATAAATTGCTATGACAAGACAGACTTCTCTCCTTTTTAAAAGTTTAACACCCTTAAGCGTTCACCTGCCATAGTCAATTTGGTATAAACTAATACTAACATCTGTTTGACAATTTGTTACTAATACTAAGCATTAAACACGAACTCAGCTAAAATTAATGTTTCCAATTTTGAAATGATGCCGCCAACTAAATAAATTGGACTGAAAATAGATAAATCTGTGTCGACCACACGACGGAGTCTCATAACTTTCTGAGCCGCTTGTAATTTGCTTCTTTAAATCAAAACCATTTAATGTCATTGTTTTTAAGATAAAACTTATTTAGATCCTAAACTTGGAAATTAGAGTAATTTAAATAAAACATGGATTTTGAATTTTTATCAAATCGAATAAAATTGAAATATTCTACTACATTTTAGATCGACCCCTTTGAGCGCTGTACCAAGTCTTATAACCAAGGCCAAACACGACTGCTACCCACAAATCACCCTCTGAGGCAGCAATCGCCTTCGCTCATGGATCACTCCACTTAACATAAGACAAAGTACTGTCCCATGTTGCTCTACCATAAAAAAATAATAACGTCTTCGCTTCTATAACCTTAATCATCCAAATTACTTACTTTATGAAGCATTGGTATTAGTTGCTATTTACCGCATGCGGGGTGCGGGAGATTTCTAAAACAAAATACATAAAAACTGACTGTTGATTGTACAATCAGTTCGCTAGTTGCTAGTAAACAGACGTAGTAAGAAACACCAGTGAAGATAAGTTATTATACTTTTAGGACTAAACACAAAGTATTTGCCGCGTTTGAATATGAGTTATACAAACTAATGTAATATGGAAGAGAAGTTATTTCTTTAATAATTATAGTTATTTCTTTAATAATTATAATATAGATTTAAAATATAGTTTAAATTTGAAAGTTTAAAAGTAGATTAATACTAAGATTACGAGGAAGTGAGTTAAGTTGTCAGTAACGAATACGTAACCTTAATCTTCCCTTCTCCTTAATGTGGTTCACAACATGAAACCTTGTCACATTCACAACGCACTTTGATATTAACACCCTCTTTGTATTAAACATACCTACCTATATGTTCTACGGCTATAATTCCATGATATTATAAGAGAGAAGCGTGTATTGGTTATATTATATTGCTAATAATCCAACCGTAACCTCCCGATCGAAATGTTATTAGCAACCCATCCCATTCGGATGCTGAAATATATTAATCGAAATTTCGCAACTTACATCATATCTTACACAGCATGATTAAGCAAACCTCGAGCTACGGAGAAATCGAACGTGGAAGACAAAATATTTTGGGCCAAATTCATTAACTTTTAAAGTGCAATATAATATTACTGAAGTGAGTGAAAAATACGTCACTGTAATAAAATCACTTACAGGAAAATCATTTTTATTTTTACCGAAATAACTAACCTAAATCATGTCGATCCGTATAATCAGGGAACATTACTAAAATGCGTATAAAACTCCGGAATTCCAAAATGACCGAAACGTCACAGTTGATCAATCAAGTCATCACGAGGCACAGCCAGTCGAAGTCACACAGTTCCAAAATCAGATCGATAACTCTTGATTACATCTGTGGTTAATACTAAAAGAGTCTCACAGTGCTTCATAACAATATGTGGCATAACAATCTCAGCATTTCAGATAAGGCTGGCACAGAACAAAAATGTGCAGAGCGTTCAAAGGTCTACGACCACTGAAACATTCATGTATGCGTGGGACGTGCCTTTGTTTTTATCATTTCCATTTTATATCCACATTTATTTACTGTGACATTTTGAAGTGGATTTTAGTAGTATTCTGTTACGCTTGTTTCTTATTATTTTATCAACAAAATGTTAATTAACGAATAAAACAATCTTAATTTGTGTAAGACATGCTTTAATATAATCTGTATATTTTTTTATTTTTAATTGTTTATATTTATTCGCGAACTAGACAGCATCATTATATACCGTTTATAATAACAGATATTTGCAATTTACCTCAAATACCCGTAAACCTACATATTAATGACTTTAAACATAATATTAGCCTAAAATTCTTTGAATTTATATACTTTTATAATTATATGCATATTTAACGACCTGAATGCTTCAACGTGGTATGCACTAAACCTATTTCTGTAAAACGATTGGAAATCACGTTTATTGCTTTATAGCATATTGTGCCCGAGAACAAACTACAAAGATTTATGACAACCTAAATAAACAATGTTGCTAGGAAAGCAGAGAATAGTAACGCATACAACAATGTACATAGTTTTATTTGTTATCACCCTTGGCACGAACTGGTATGTCAGTTATAATAAAATGTCACTCTATATTCCCAAAACGAAGGCATCTCGACGTGCACCACTCAGACCCGATAACGCTCTAACTGTCACAGACGAAACTAAACTCTAATTCTTGTGACAATGGAAGTATATTTCCTGAGTAGGAAACGATTGTTGACATTCGTTTAGCAAAGTGAATTGGCCGTCGTGAGCAACTACTATCTCCGACGATATGTCCCAGTTTTAAATCCCAAAGGATAACAACTTACTGCTTCTGCGGTTTCCATATCCCTTCACTTGTTTTACATGACACGCTATCTATTACAATATTACGAGTACATTATCGATGTACACTTGACTTAGTTCTAATAATTTTCTAAAACACAATAAATTCATTCTTAACTACTATATAAGATTTTAATCGCTTTCATTTGTTTATTTTTCAACGCAGCAGACTACTACAGTTTAGTCAGACACGACGTATTCCCATATTTAAACTAAATTAGTTGAGATTTTATTCAAGTTGTTTTATTTAAGTTATCTATTCCTTCTAGTTTACATATGCGTATATATACTATACATATTTCCTTTAACATTTCGTCTTTGGTAATAACATTTATTATAGAATAAAGTGGTGAACTTCTCCTGTCTCAGATAGAAAAAGAAGCAGCCAACAGTCTTCTTCTTGCAGCTATTTTTAATTAGAATTATGAATTAACCCTTAACTCTTAACATATAGATAAACATATAGATATGTGAGTATGTGTATATGAAAAGATGTAATAGTAACTCCACATAACTAGTACTTTGAAATTATACCAACTCGTATATTCCATTCAAAAACGTGCAATTTCCCTTTTAATACCTAAATGAGATTTGGCTCGCTTTCTGCTGTATTCGGAATTGCATTGCTGTTTTGAAGTCTAACCAATGAATTAAGTGGACATATCCGTATCACGTAAACAGACCACATACGATTTACGGTTGAGGTACTAGCTAGAAGCGAATTTCCGAGCCTTTAGCCTTTATCGGTGATTTGGTTGGACTTTACCCTATTCTAGTATTGTACATAGGATAGGTTTGTATACAAAAATGTGATGAGATTTTAACCCTGGCAGGGTTCGATTAATAGCTATTATAATAAAATAAAATAAATTCAACAAAATATTGCAACTTTGAACTCCACTGACTCCTCTCTCTCTCTACGTCTCTCTCTACTCACTTCGTTCACATGAATGAGAAGAGCTCTATAGACTTTACATCTATCTTACCATCAAAGGAAGTGTGGCGCTGGTCTCCATAAAAAATAACCACTAAATATATGTAAGTATATTGCGAATTTGGATCTTTTGTTGACAAATTGTGTTGTTTTTGCCAAAACTATGTTGTTTGTGAAAAGGGTCGAGGGGAGAAGGCTTAATATGTCGCCAAATGTGTTCTGAAAGTATTCGGGAGAATGGTTCCCATTGCTCCATAGATATATTATAGTTTACGATGACGTTATACCCATTTACGTAAAATATGCGCGATTGTTGTGTCGCTTGTTTCTGTGTCTTGTAAGAGATAGCAGTGCTGATTTGAATGTGAGTGAGAGAGACAGAAAGAGAATTTCTATAAACACAAAACTTTGAATTAAATTAATCATAATAAACGTCATATGCTTTGTAGCAGAAGAAATTGATTGATTTTTATGAAATCGATTTAATGATCATGCCGATTAATTTTTCATCTAAAGATATTTATACATTAATTAAACATTTACAAATAATGCAGATATAAGTCTTCTTGCTCCTTTTATTATGTACTTATAGGTAATTTACGAAATAATTAAGCATGTTTTATTTTAATTAGAAAATGGGCTTCAAAGTTTGTGTGCTTAGCAACGCTGCTTTGCTCTTATTTAAAATAGCACGTTTTTCAAGTCACAATTAATTTTATTAATTAAACATATTTCACGTTTACGTGTCTTAATTAGTACTTGTAGTGATACTTATGACTTACTGACGCGTGTATTTTGCCTTTTCGTAAGATTCGTAGACATCGTGGTCGCGTTGCTTACCCCAGTTGTCAGAAAGTTAACAAAACTATCCTTGACCATTTTTTATTTGATGAGGGTGAATAGTTTGTTGATTTGTCAAATTTGGGGTTTCAGCTGCAAAGCTTTCGATATATAAGTTTTTTTTTCAGCCAGTTTAAAAATGTCAAGTATTTAAATCTTAGTCATCTTGGATTGACTAATGAAGGGCCTAATTGATTTTTATTGGTACTCATATCGTAAGAAATAGAAGCCACGTAGAAATGCATTTATTATTATAATATTATTTGTTCGTAATTTTATAGACGAACTTCTCGAGCTAACTATTGTTTGTGCAAAACAAAACGAGATCAATCTATTATTAAATCGTTTTAATTAAAGACAGCTTGACATTTCAAAGAAAGAGGACATGCGTTTAATTATAAGCAATGCAAATATCATTGGGGCAACCGACGAGGGAGTGATTGCGGGTCGTTGCGCAGAGACTGGGGCAGGGGAATCAAATAAAAAGGTATGTCAGTTAAACGTAATGAGTCATACCCGAATAATGGATAAAATTGTTTTGAAAACAAATATCTATAAACATTACTCTGAATACAAACTAAGACACCCCATGTCCTACTTTCGCTTTAACAAACTACTACTTTTTTCAGATCCTTACTAAGCTGATGGTCCACCTGGTTAGAATAGGTGACACGATACTATCTAAGCATCTATGTAATATAACCAAACTGAACTATTTCTACACTAGTCGCTATACGGTACTTGAGTTTGTAGCTTTAAGTATTTAAAAGAAAATACAATAGCATAAATATTATAAATAAAAGATTGGAAAAAGCAAAAAGTTTATTTACAATTCGATGTAAAATGAATAAAGAGGATTAACTTTTATTAAAAGCATCAACATTTACGGAAATAACATATGGAAATAAACAGAAAAAGAATGTTTGAATATATGTTTCTTATAGCGCTTTAGTTAAACATTGTATGTATCTGACAGCTCAGATAAAGGTAATTATTTCTCGAACCTTATTCCGAGAGAAAGTTTTAAGCCTTCGGGGATTAAAAAAGAAATACAGTAAATCTGTGTCGCAATCAGAACGGTCATTGTGCGCGGGAAGCCGTAATCAATTTTTATAAAGTTAAATCGTTTGAGACATTATTTCACTCCGAATAATACTGAATAATTTATTTTGAGCAAAAAAAGTATCTACAACTTTCCTATTGTAATAAATCATCAAAAGTTTAATGATAATGTAATGAAATAATCTGAGAATGAAATTAATATCTTTGTCCGCATTTGTACTGTCCAAGTAACTCCAAAGTCCAACAAAATTCATATTAAAACCTTTCACAAAACTTGAACTAATGCCTGGAAAAAATGGCGAAGAAAAAGAACTCGACCGCCACACACCCGTCTCCTTCATAACCTGGAGCCAACTTGGAAACTTGCCGAAGAATATATTAAAACTTTATCAAAGCTGAAAGTTCCATTTCCTTTCTGAGTGTCGCGTGTGGAAGCCGCAAGGGGTGGGTAGGGTTAACTGCGAAGGTCCGCAAAGGTTTCGTCCCACCCTATATCCACTTCGTTGGGAGATTAGGCCACTGTTCATGTTTAATTTCATTTACATACTTCACTATTGAATAATAGAGAGAGGCGTAAGTGTAAAGTTATTGTGTTATTATGCGTAGTTAACATTGCTTTGTTCACTAGAGATGGCCCATTGTCCTTATTAAACATGACCTTTCACATTTTATTACGGTGTTTTGATTTAGCCCTTCAAATTATTTTATATAGAGCGAAAGACACTCCACTAATACCACGAGCATCTGGGTCGCAGTCACTTTTGCTCATAGAGTAGAAAATACCATACACACAATAGTTTTAATGAAAAAATCGAAAGTTCGAATATTTTATGTTATTGTTTTAGGTTATATACAAACAACATAAATATATATATACAAACTAATTAAAAATACTTTATGCGGCTTACTGTCTCGTTTATTCTGATTTTTTAATAACTGTTTTTAAGTGAATATTTCATATTTGTTCATATTGTCCCGGCTGGACCAATTCAGGTAGCGTAACAATTTTGTTTTTGATCTTTTCTAACTTGTATCTAATAAATCGTAACAGTACATACTCTTATACCCATTGGAGATGCAATTGATAAAACAATTATATATTTAAATTGTTAAAACCGGATCCCACAGAAGTCAAGAAACAATGTCAATAGGTAAACAATTCCTCAAGCGATTGTAGAGAAATACAACACCGAAGCTCAAACCAAAGAGGAATTTAGACAAGGCATTTCCACAAAATGACGGAATTTTATTAATAAGTAAATGTATTGTTAAACTAAGATCAGGATTCGGAATAAGTTGACAAGTCAAAGACAATCTGGAATCAACTGCCACATTTGATATGAAATCAACGTTTTATTAAATTGTGTATAATATTTGATGTATTAAAAATGTTTATAGATTTTATATAGTTTTAATTCTTAAACCGAAACCTATCAATTGTCTTTGTTCTTAAATTAACCTAAACGTCATTAGGTTGTAGGTAGAAAACTAAAATTTTACAGTTGTAAAGTTTGGAAATTAACACTAAAAAGACGGGAATATGGTCAATTGTCCAAAAGTAACGTTAAAATTTTAATTTCTGAACGGTTTAACTTAACAATGTGTAGTCTTTTGACCCATTTTTATAAGTGAATTTTCCTGTCTCCCCAAATAAAGCGTCATTTTGACGTATAACGAACTAAATATCGTAACGTGCGTGTATAAATACACTCTTAGTGAATTCTATGAGATGGAATTACTCGTACCAAACACTAAATTATTCTACAAGTTTGCCTTAAAAGCCACAAAACAATTGTTACTTGTAGATCTTGTTGTTTTTAGGTACTTTATACACTATGCCATACAAGCTCTCACTAATGATGTCACCCATATCGTATAGTATATCGTAACAGATTAATAACAATAATAAAATATAAAATATTATGAAAGTAGAGTTCATTAATATTACTTAGTTCCTACTTCAAACGTTCATTCATTGTTTTGAATCATTCCGTATACCTACATGTACCTATAGCAATTTTAATAAGGAATATTATTAAATAAATAATATATAAACAACATATAATAATAGATACAAGTACATAATTGTTTATTAATACAAACCGATGTCCAAATGATTCATATTAAATTTATTGGCCCTCATCCATAAATGCTTCTATTTTTACTAATTAATTCAAAACAATATTTTTTATTTCATTTATCTGGTTTATTTCTCCTAATTCTGTACTCTTTATTAGGATAAGCAGAGGGTTATATAGATAGGCAATTATGCGCCTCTTCGATTCTCGATAATTCAAACGTAAGGGCTCTTCTGCCAGTTCGATGGCAATCATACAAAATCCAAATCACACACATATATAAGTATATTATACCCTATATAATATATAAATATATGGCTTTAGGTATATATTTTCTGATAACAATACAAATGTAATGTTGTATCGCTCCATTTGCCGTCAATAGGTGATCATGTGTGACCACCCTTAGAGCTGGTCTCTCCCCTAATCACACACTCGGTTGACTCTCAAAAGAGGCGAAAGGAGGTCGCAAAACTCGAGGACTGCCTTCTGGCGAATGTTTAATTAGAGTAAATAATTATTCACCGCAAGACCCCAGAAAGTCTTAATTGGAAAACGCCTCGCGGAGATCTTGGAAAATTGAACGACGTAACAATATTAAGTGATAAGTGACCAAAACAAGATGTCTTTGTACAGAATTAATTGCTTGTTGACAACTTCAATAACTACATTGCTAATGCTAATATTAGAACAAGTTATACTGAAGAACACAAAAACAACTTATAAAATGAATATAAATGAAGTAATATGTACAAAATAAACACACACGAAAGTAGCTATGATTACTTCAAACATGAGATCGCGATCAAAGCAGAAATCATTTGTTACCCTCATTCTTAACTTCCTTTAAACGCGTCGTTGCTATCTTATCGAATTCGCTGAAAGGGAAAAACAAAAAAGTCTCGAATGAAAAACAACGCGTTATTCCCGAGAAATGTAACGGCGCAGAGACACATTACCGATTCTACACAACGGCAAGCAAATAAACCCGCTGATAGAGACGAGAGGAATTCGTGCATGAGCTTTCAGAACGTACCAAAACAAAAGCAAAAGAAAAGAAAAATGCGAGTCTGTTAAAACCCCCGTGACGTCACCTGAACGAATTAAGATGCCATCTCTGTCGCACCCGCGAATTTTGGATTACCTCTCGCACATCTGCTAAAGGGAGGCAATTGACCTATTTTCGGTGGCACGCAATAATTTTGCGAAGGGCGAGTGCGTATACGTATTTGTATATGACGACCAGCTTGCACATTCTTAGGTCCAGTTTACCCGAGTTACGTTTTCGATATGGATCCGGAGAGTTATTCATCGCTTTTTATGGCCAATAACAAGTCGGCGCGCTGTTTACGTAGATTGGATACAAACTCGCCGTAATGGTTTTTGTTCCCGCCACTAACCTATTTGCCTAGGTCTGAACAAACAATTCGTGTTCGGGAATTATTATAAGTTGTTGTAATAGCTTTTATGATAGATTTCGTTAAGATAAAATAGCTCATTACTGTACAACGGGAAAATTATTTGCTTATTGGAAACGCCAACAACATCATTCCAATTCATGAATGAATATTCAATGTTCAACTCGGCATGAACATTTTTATATTTAAAACTTTATATAGTCTACTACCGCGTTAACTTTTATTATAACAATTTGTTATAATTGCGGTAGAAACAAATATTTATCCATAATATTAAGCATTTCTTTCAGTTCTGGATGATATAATGATTGGGCATTTCTTCTGATAGCACATAGATTGAACCCAATGTTTCGAAAGCTTTGCAGCCAAATCATATAAGTCACATATTCTTTTCACTCACGCTTACGAATAACATCAGACATTACTATAAAGACATTTTAACGAAATAAATTTTACAAGTTAATAGAAATATCGAGTTATGGAAATATTTTAGAAAAACAAACACCTACCTAATATGATTTTTTGTGACACTCACTTAGGGCTCGAGAGTAGAGCTTAAACTTGGTGACGTGGCACTAATATAACGCCGCGAAGGCGACCGCACTAATGGCTTTTGATTCACAAGGACGTGCCGTCAAGAGTTTTTTTCATCATTTACTTTATAAACTTAGAAAAAATACAACAACCATACTTTTATATTTTGAAAAGATTTATTATATTTCGTATATTGTTTTTATTCTCCTCCACAGAAGCCTACACTGAACAAATCATCAAAGTCATGACAATTGATGCAAATAACACCTGTTTCGACGCCACTACGTTTTCTAAATCTCAGATAATCATAGTAAACGCCGAACAAAATTCTTTAAATTCTACAGTTTACGAATTTAGATCACTTAGACCTAACATGAGCTGCTTTGCATATCTTTATAATTTCATAAGAGTTGGAATAGTCATTAAAATCATAACTACACGAACTGTAGTTTGTTTTTGCATTCAAAATTACGTTTAAAATAAAATTAATCCCATAAAAGTTATGGCTTATGGAATCTCTAGTGTGTAGTATACGTCGGTTTATTGACAAGCAAAAAATGTTCGCAAAATATATTATATGAGTTGTGGCGACGCAGCTGCCGGTACGATTTGTGGTCTAATAAATCTATCTGCACGCCGTACAAAGATCATCTTTCATATTTTTTTCACTTAATCCAGTGGGAATTCAGCACTGTATTTACATAAATTGTATTTTGAAATGCAATTGTTACAGGTTTTTTAAAATTATACATATATAGAACAACAAAAGTTCTACTATTTTAAAAGCTTGTCAGTTTTTAAATTATCGAAATTGTATTCACGACTGTAGGTGTGTAAGTGAAAATGAAAACTCTCGAAAATTTTATTTACACTATATTACCAATCTCTTATAATCTAAGCACACACATCCGTTCCCATTCGCAACCAACATCCAAGTCCTCATTCACACGTCCCTCACGTTCCTCTTTTCTTTCATTCCAAATTCAAATTTACAGTTTTACTTATAAAATATATACACTATTAACATCGCCGCCGCAACCTCTTTTCTGTCGACGCCAACAGCTATCCACCGAGCTATCTGAGGTAGCACAGCAAACCGAATTATGTCAACATAAAATTGATAAAAACATCAGTTGCTTAAATAACAATAAAAGCAATTTGTTTAATGGACAATTTTAAATTACCAAGTATGTCTATTAGTCTAGTAAACAACACGCCGGTTTCCACCAACAAATATAACGGGGGGAGCGGTAAATCTGAAAACAGCATAAATCATTCGAATCGTCCTTCCTGCGGTTGCCTGTCTACTTACAATTGAGTAGGGTAACAGTGGCACTAGGTTATTATTTCTCAAGTTAATATATTTTATTGCTATTTTTATGTTGTGTACTTTCAATATGTACATTGTACAATCAATCCACTATACGATTAATAATACGAATAGATTGTTTAATTGAAATGTAATAATTTTAGAACAATTTAACTTAATATTTTAGTGTTTCTAACTATATTAATTTGTGTTTTAATTAACTTATAATTCTTTTATTTAATACAAAAAAAGTATAATAATGAGTCTCTACATATCTTTTTTAAAATCAAATTTAAAATCATTAAAAAGTGAATGTAACACTAATTTACATTTTAATTTTAGAAGACAACAATTAATCACTAGTAAAGTTTCACGGCGCGTACTTAACGATGTACCCTAAATTTCAGTTAAATGAGTTCTAACCTAGCTTGCTAGTTTAACAATATTAGTGGGTTTTGTCTACACACAATGGATATTTAATGATGAGCATTATTTATGATAGTTCATGATTTATTGAATTTATAGAATATGGATTCCTGTTTTTTTTTTTGTTTTTATATGACATAATTTACAGCAACGAAAAAGAATTGTTTTCTTTCTAGCCGTTTCAAACTTGACGTTAAAATTGTTAATTTGCAGAATATAATTACAGTTAATGTCCAAATATAATTACAGTTGGTGTCCTAATACCATTACAAAATATAGTGAACCTACTCGAGTCACGCGTCCGTATTCTGAAAAGGGTTCACTATTTCGTTTTGACATAATAACCCATTGATAATTTACTATTGTTATCGTTGATTCTGTTTACGAATATGCTGTCATATTTATTGTTACGTGAATTCTAGACATTTGGGAATAGAATGTTACTGAGTACTTAATAAAAAACATTTTACATTTAACTAATTAAAAGTTGCGGCGCGGCTTACCATCGTATTTAGTTTGATTATTTTTAACCCGACATTTCTAAAGTTTTGCAGTCACCGTGAACGTGATTAATGTAAAAAAAAAAACAATCGAAAAAACCGCGACATTTTATTAACGTCAATATTTTTTAAAACTTTATATAAGATTCGTTATGTAACAATCTCTTTTCAAAATGTCACATAAAAATTGAACAACACAAAACACGAGTGTTCTAATTTCAAATACAAACAATTGAACAAAATCCATTTAACAAACATCATCAATCACGCAAACCGATTCAAGGTCTCTAATGATTTGTCCCATATAAAATGTATTACGATAATATTTATAGATACAAATAAGTACCATTAATTCAATTGTTTAAAATAAATGAGACGAAATATAAATCATGAGTGTCGAATGCTTTCTATCATGGCTGACGTCCAACACGAAAGCATAATTTATTGAGGACTCTTTTTAAAGTAACTCTATACTAATTTAGTATTTATTATAATAATTTGTTGAAAAAAAATTGATTTAAAAAAGTTTTCATAGTTGAATTAATTTAATAGTTTAACACTTTTTTAATATCTTGAGTATGTGTCCTATCCTCTAAAATTTCATTTGATTTGTAATAATAGAGTTTTAATGTAATTTTGTAGATAAATAAATAAATGTCTCATAACATTACATTTGAACAAACACGCTAAATATACGATAAACATTGAGTTAAATGTGCTAGTTTACGATTGTCTGGGATTTTATTATATTTTTTTGTAACCATTACATATACACATTTGTTTTGTATTTTTATATACTCCCAAGGTTCAGCCGTTTGGAGGTGATTGTGACTCCGCTACACAACTAATAAGTTACACCATCATTTTCTTATATTAAAATTCCCTTCAAGCGCGTTCAGCTTCCTCAAAATTTTACCTTTAAGATAGCTTATACCAACACAGGACAGAATATTAATAAATATTTCCTACAACATTTTACCTACATCTGAACCTTAGATGCTTTGACAAGCGGGTGATTAATGATCGGAACAAAACCCCGTAGCTACGCAGCTTCAGGAAAAATCTGCACGTCAGCCTCTACTGCAATACTTTCACTTTGAAAGATGACTTTGAAAAAATATAGTTTGCCTAAAAACCATTAGTCAGAGAAACTTCTTTTTTAGAATGGCTTTTTGTTTCCTTAACTTTTGTTTGGTTTTTATTCGATTTGAATGTTCACAAATTATATATCATCGTCATTATTCCGAGAAACTGCTCTCCCTCTCTGAACACTCTTTCTTCTCATCTGCATCATTCATCATTACATCATTTAAATATTATTAAACATCAACATTTGCGTTTTTTACTTTTATATTAAGGACTATCTGTTTCACATAGGTTCCAGAGTTCAATTCCCGGACGTAACATACATATATTTATTAAAATATAAATATTTAAAAAAAAGTATAAATGTATAGTTATTCAAATCAACGAATTTAAACATAAATAGTTAGATATTTATCTGTCCATGAATTTTTTATATATGTAGTAATATAATAAATATTTTTAATATCTTTTAAGTTGAATAGGGAACGATATGCAATAAATTTTTGTAAGGAACGCACAATGTATTTCGTAACAAACATGTTGAGTTCCCAAAGAAATCCATTACCATAACACCAAGCGCGGCTTAACACCGCGGAAGGTAGCAGAGGTACTACAACAATGGGCTGGAAGCGGACATTCGTGTCCCTATTCAAAATTCCCTTAGTGGAGCGAGGGGAGAGCCTCCCTGGCCTACTTTCTCGTTGCGCTTTCTTTCGCGATTCATAATGACGCTGGAGTTGCTAAAGTTGAAGATATTAAAATGAGCAAGCACTTGTCTCGCTCGTAAAACGGCCATTGCTCAAGCTTTTGCGCCTCCGTTTCCTTTTCTTTTGTCCTAAAAAAATAAACTCCTTTACCAAACAAACAATGCGATAATTAACGTTTTATTCTTCTTATAGAAAAATTATACCGAGCGTTTCGAAGTCTTTTTGTTTTATCTTCTATTATTAATAAATTTTAGAAATTTCCTGCAATAATTGAACAAATATCTCTAATGACTCTAATACTTAGACTACATGTAACACATACAATACCCCGCCGCAATATGATCCTAAATAAAGGTTTTTATTATTAACTTCAAATTTTATTAATATTAATACAAAAAATATATATTCATAAATCAATTACCAATTCAATTAATCAAGTTACCGCACTATACGTGATGCACAACACTAAAGAGGTCACGTGGTATCTCATAATAGTTAGGTGCGGTCGCGGCTACGTTTCGGCTTATTAAAATATTTTAATTTCTTATAATGCAATTAGAGCGATATAATAGAAATAGACATATAAAAAAATTACACTACGTTCGTTTTTTTCATAAAATAGACAAATGATACAATGCTTAATTAATTAAATGTAGAATCTCCTAATAAATACAATTAAAAACAAAAGAAAACATGTCTAACATGAAAATTTAAAAAAGTAGATACAAGTACATCAGTTTGAAATATGTTTAAAAGCGCGGAGGAAATGTCGTTGAAAAGTCCCACTATTAGCCACTATGACAGTCAGTGACGAATGCGAGCGTGCATCCTTTATTTTTAGTTGGAAATCTTCCGTCTAAACCGGCCTTGACTCCATTCCTAATGTAAGAATAAAGCTATCTATTGTTTCAGCTTAAAATAACATTAAAAGCCGAATGTTTTTATATTACGTCAAAATATTATTTTATCTGAAAAAATATATGTTTTATTTCTTTCAAATTTATTATTACTCACTACGTTTGTAATAACCCTGTAATAAATATTACACTACGATAGGTATGTATAGTACATCAAAGAAAACAAGTTCAGATGTATAAAGTAGGTGAATTGAGTCATACGCTTCAATTTATAGTTTACAATCGATAATAAATTTTCACCTACATATCTGTTCAATAAAACACTATTGAGATAGTTTTGTGTAATCTTATACAAAAATTATAATCAAATTTAAACGACCGTGGCGTGGGTAAGGACGTGGGCTCACACGTGGGTTCGAATTTCCCAAAAATTTCAACAAATAAACGTATTTAAAAATAAATACTTAACAGCTCTGTGGACAGTTGGTCTAAATAATGTAAAAGATGTTTATTTTTTCTAAATTAATATCGAGGAACCACAAACTATGAACTACTTATCCGCATATAAACAATATGCTTGTAGAACAATACGGAGCGAAAATATACGAAAAAAGAAAGTGTTATTAAAATGTTAAACCTTCTTTTGTGGACAATAAGAATAGGTAAAGCCTCCGACAATAGAGTCGTAACCAAGTTATTGTTTCATAGTAAAATGTAACGAAGACAATGGCTTGAGGACGCCAGCTCTCGTCATGCCAGGAGAATTCGTATTGGCAATAGAATACAGAATTACTGTCTCAGATTTGGCTCATCGACAACAACAAAGCATTTCGTACTTTATTATATGTCATTTAATGTAAGTAAGTATATATTCTACTGGATTTTAATTATCTATTAAATATACTTAGTTGTTATGTTATTTATTTCCATTTGGAACTATCTAACTACATATATATAACTACATATGTAGTTATACATTTTTTTACAAATTCAAAAACTTTTAATCTTTTTATTATTTTATGAAATAATAACCAAAATAGTGAAATCTTAGGTCTTCGCAAACATGGTTTAATTAATTTAAAAGTTACTGTCATGTTAATTTTGATTATTTTTATCCGACGTCTTAAAAGCTTGTCACAGCAACAACGATGGCTATATTATCATATATGTATATCTACCAAACGTCTGTTTTTAAAGCGATAGTAATCATGTTGACCAGATTAGAAAAAGCAAAAAATCTGTGTTTTCTTAACATACAATTTATTTGTAATAATATCTCTTTTAAATGCGTATTATTTTTTCGCAATTTCACTCTGTATTAATAAACAAGCATTAGCTGCGTCACACACATTGTAATATTTGAAATTAGTATTGGAATTAAAAATAACAAAAAGAGTTAATTATTCACTGGAAATGTCCGGAAAAGCATTGATGTTAATTAATGTTGTTTGTACGACGTATGCAAATAGGCAAATAGATAAGAATTTTGAATGTGCAATTAAATGACAACATGTGTAACGAAACTAACAAACAACAGACACTCTCATTATTGTCATTGGACGCCCACGAACGTGACTCCACTCAGTTTCAGATGCCGTCGAAATAGAATGCTTTGAAATATGATTGTTTATGTTGAAAATCGTTAAAATCACCAAAGTGTTTATTGCACTTTAAAATGCGTTTTAATTCTTTATTGTCAATAAATAAAATTAAGACGTGAATTCTGCACTGATACGAAACTGCAACATGCATTTATTAATTTATTTATTTTATTACAATATAATTTGGCGATTACATGTATAAAGAGATTGCTCATCTAAGAAGAGATCTCTTCCAGGCAACCAACCTCAAGATAGAGAGTAGTACAGAAGAAAATAACGGGAAGTACAAACAATAGATATATGCATAAATTAACATACATTATACTATATACAAACATATACATATATAGCATGTTTTTTAATAATACATTATATTATATTATAATTAGATTAGATATAATAATAGAAAAGACATAATTTTATACATATTTATATTTTGTTCATTTATAAAATAGGTATATATATAATATCAATTGTTGTCTTTTATATTATTTTATTATATTATATGTTATTTTTTATATATGTTCCTATAGCGTTCTTATATTAGAATGTGTTGGTATTTCAATGCTATTTGAGTATATGTATTCACTATGTTCTGTAGCAGAATAAAAATACTAAAACGATATATTCAAAAAATATTGTTTTTTTATTTATTGGGTTTTTAAAAAACCAATTAGAAATTAATATGTCAAAAAAAAATACTAATTCAACATAGAAATGATTTCTTTTATTTCTTTTAAATTGTCGTGAAGAATGATTAAAATTAAAAGTAGTCTCAAAACATAAATTCAGTTGTCCAAAACAGCTGAATAAAATAAATTATTTCAAAATATATTCAAACACTACGTATAACCAATGATATTGCTAAACATCCTTACCTTGATTTATAGCGGCGTCCGTCGATTGATAAAACACGATTCAATTTTTACACTGACACAATGCATGTCCATAAAAATATCATCACGTAAACAAACATAAATAACAAAACCGGAATAGATTCAAAAAATATGATTGTTCATTTGTAAATGTCAATTTTATTGTTTTCACAACCTTTCAGGGTTTGAGTGAGAGAGAAATATAAGGAATAGTAAACTCGATGTATTAATTATATGTGAGAATTGCAATTATCTAGATTGGCACATATTAGCTAGGCTATAATTATATTTACTTATATTATTCACAACTTCGGAGTGATTACAACCAGTAGCGTTTCAAATACGACAAAGTCAACTATTTCATGATCACAACCAGTATTTGCTTGTATTGTTATGTTCCTTACTCCACTACTCTCGAGACACCGTTCGTTTACGTTTCATGATCATCTCTGTCGGTCGTGGAAACGCGCAGCTCTGTCACTAAAACGTGATAACTCACTCAATTTCAGATAGGGGATGAATATAGTTTCGTAGTGAGTGCTGTCAACGAAACTGTGTTTTCGGTTTTAAAATGCAACGTATGCCGTGTTATATATATGAGCTTTACCACTAGGAACACGCGTTTCACACTACTACCGCTGAAAAACGAAACCTGTTGAAATGGGACAGTGGGCTATGTCAGAGAGAGATGACTATACGTTCGTAAGCTGAATCTGCGTTTTCCTTATTTTGTGCGTCGCGTGTGTGCGTGTGTGCGTG